>JANHAO010024996.1:0-11461 GCA_026873985.1 Saraca asoca
ATTCCCTTCCAAAGGAGGAAAAAATGGGCATGTTAAAGGATGATACTTATGATGTTAGGCAATAATTATTCATAAGAAAAAAAAAATAAAATCATCAATGCAACGTATAAAGATACCAGTAATAGAAAGAACTTCACAGTAATCTATACATTGATGCATCGATAAAAATAAAAGGAAAATAATATTCATCTTAGCTTAATCTCAATTTTTCTTTTAGTTGAGGTCCATCAATAATGGCTAGTAATAATAACTATTTTGTACTTCTTGGCTTGATTTTTTTTTCCTCTTAAAGAAAAAAAATCACTAGTGTGCCACGGGGAAGCATTAATGAATGTAGCTCAGCAGCTCATCAGGTAGACATGTATGAAAAGCTAAAGGGAGAGACTAAATAAATTATTTACAAACAAGAACTAAAGGGGCCAGAAAAAACATAAGGGACAAAACTATTTGCAACTCTGTATCTGATTCTCTTAACATAAAAAAGTCACCACTTTGAGACTTGCCTAACAATTGACTTTTGTAGTCATAACCGAGCAGAACTAATGCACTCAATATTTACAATCAGAATTAATGTGCAGGCCAAGTAAGGAAACTGACTATTCATTTCCAAATTACCGTTATTATTTAAGTAA
The DNA here is from genome assembly GCA_026873985.1 of Saraca asoca. Classification (NCBI taxonomy): domain Eukaryota; kingdom Viridiplantae; phylum Streptophyta; class Magnoliopsida; order Fabales; family Fabaceae; genus Saraca; species Saraca asoca. Next base: position 633 of record JANHAO010024996.1, read on the forward strand.
AGGGTCGCTTTTATTCCCCAAAACCAAATAGAAAATAGGCTTAAACAAATTGCAGAGGACATGAGTGTCATCATCATGATTTTCTATCAAATCCATAAATGATTGTATAGAACTACAGATAATCAGCACTTGTAGCAAAGATATAACAGCTAGATAGATCTTTCCAAATTCTACCAACATTCAACATACCAAATTAGAATTTAAAATTTCCAACCTTCTCGAGTGTTAATTCTCTAAATCTTGAAGCTCTAAACTTGCCCTCAAAAATTTCCAATGCAATCTAAAATAAGCTATCGTGGTTGACAACCACCATTTAACTTTCCCATTTTCACTTAGTATGCATAAAGAAGGAAAATTTCCTACACCAGCATAAGAATTTCCAGGAAAAACTCAATAGGAACTTAGAAAATTACCTTAACTTTCTTGGAATGCTTCTGGGTCTTCTCAGCTAGTCTGCAGAAAAATGATCCTTGAGCCTGTCAATTGAGAAACCCAAATGAAAAAAAAATTGCTGAATCGGTATTAATTTCCCAACTTATTCCCCGAAACTAACAATAAAAGTTAACATCGTAGATCTGCATTTTTCAGCCACAACAAACAACAAACAACAATCTTGAGGGAATGGCAAAGGGATTCGGTAATCTAACAAATGCATGTGAATCTATAATTTTTAGCCACAACAAACAAGAACTAAAGGGAAGAAGCTCAGAGAGGAGAGGAAGAAGGGGGTTCACCACTGATCTGAACTTCGGAAACACGACGGAGCAGTCGATCTGCAAGAAAAAAGCTCACCCCAAAAACTCAGACACTCTGCTTCGTTCCTGCTCGCTGATTGAGCTTAGATCTGGCAACCAAGATGAAGCTCATCTGACGTGACTCGGGGAAATGACAGGGAAGACGATGTTGACGCACCGGAGGGAAGAAAGAAGCGATGACGCAACCGAAGGAGAAGTGATGCAGAGAACGTTTGAAGAAGAGAAGTGTTTGGGCAAGTAGTGTGTAAGAGTTTTCCGTCCAATTTACTCCCCCCATTTTGTGCGAAAAATTTTCCTATGGGCCCCACGAATTTTTTTCCTTCTATTTTCTTTTCCATGCCCATTTTCCGTCGGAGGTAAGCAACGGAAAATGTGTTGGGAAATGTACATAACTATTTTCCCCCCCATTTTCCTTTCCTTTCCATGCACTAAAGCAGAGTGTTAATGACAATTTAGGGGTTACTTTTGTCTGGGAGGGTGGGGCCATGTGCCATGCTTTAGAGCTTGAGTATTGGCATGTTTTTTTGTTGCCATTATAATCCACTCTATATGTAGTTTTTTAATATAATTTTTAATTATTTTTTTACTATGATAAACATTTATTATATATTTATCTTCTTTTAATTAATTTAAAAATACTTTCCAATAAACTAAAATTATGGTATTTTTTTGGAAAAATACTATAATGTACTTATTAGGTGTTTGTAGTCTTCAAACTCTCTAGTTGCACTCTAGATGAACACACTTTCTAAGGAAAGTTAGGTATAAATATTAAAAATTAGTAATAATTGTTTATACTTAAGTAAAATATAAGTTTTGAAATATAATGCAATATGAGATTTTAATTATCAGTGTTGGTGTATGCTGTTTAGCACTCCATAATGGACTGATCATATTTTTTGTAAATAATTATTTTAAGATTATTTGAATATTAGTTTTGGATTTGATTATAAAATCTTGGGTCTTTTTGAGACATTTATGCTTTGATACGAGTAATTATTACTAAAGTGAAATCATTATGTTAATTTGTAAGTTCTTCAAGTTACAAATGTTAACGGTATTAATTTCTAATTATTTTATATAATTATCTACCCAAAGAGGGTGGTTATATATTTTAGCTATAGATTGGCTTATTGAAACATTTTTGTTGTTGGACATGCTTTATTATTTATTTATCCAAAGAGAATGGTTTCCTCATATTAAAGTATTATTTTGGTTGGCTTTAATGTCAGGAGTGTCTTTACATATTGCATATTCTACCCAAATGGGAGGATGTAGTGATGTTTATGTACTCTTAATAGTATTTATTATTATCTTTGTACCCATGAATTAATATATTGCAATTTTATAATATTATAACCTATGCTGCCTTTATGTTTTTAATTGCAACTGGCTAGCTAGGTTGCCTAATGTGCATTTGCGTTATTGCTCAATATATTTAGTAATACTATTGATGCATACTATCTACACTCATCATATTATTTATTCGTATTGTTCATTTGTGTGAAATTATTCATTCAACACTATTGAAAGACATCTATTTGAATATTACTAAAATATAATTATAATTTTTCATTATTTTTTAGTTTAATTTCATATTGGCTCAATAATATATGATTATTTGTGTGATTGTCTTTTCATATACTAACAGAATTGTTTCATTTCTAATATCTTTTTGGCGAAACATAAAATTGGGAGACAACAAGATCAGCAAACTCGACAATGGTTTTAAAGATTTTTTTGGTATGTAATTCATTACCATTTTCATATTATAAAATTCATATGAGTTTATATAAATGTGTATGTTAGGCTGAATTATATACTTATTTATGGATCATCAAAGTGGGTTGACTAATATTTATCAAATTTCATATTGTTAAGTATAATATGTTACTCACTAATTATTTGCTTGCATGATAATTGCAATAATTATAATTAAGGTTGTTTGAATGCAACTTTTGGTTTTGTGATCATTCGATGTGTTATTTCATGTTGGAATTGATCACAAATGTATACATGATTAAAATGTATTTCATTGTTGTTAAGGACAAATTTGGTATCTTGAATTTTTTAAAAGATTTAAGCATTAGTATGGATAATTATTACCAAAGTAAGGTTATATGTTATACGAGATCATTTTATGATTATTGCATGGAATAGCCTACTCAAAAGGGGTTGTCATATATTCCTAATAAGAGATGTTTTATGAGGTATATTGATTTCTAGGGATACTGTAGTTTTGAAAATTTTGTTTGCTTAAAAGGGATAAGTTTTCAATGTTAAGGTATTCTCTTGGTTGGCTTCATGTAAAGGACATTGTTTACCCGAAAGGGGAGACTACAATGATATACCTTTACTCCTTTGTCCATAGATTAAGGATTGCATTCTTATTGCTTTCAATTTTGTTTTTTTTTCTTTGGTGATGATATTTTTCTTAGAATCTTTTGAGATGTGAGTAATTTTAATTTTGGAAAATGTTTAGATCCCTTGGTTATACGAGTAAACTAGTTTAGAGGATCTATTTGCCTATAGGTGATAGTCTCTCAGACACTAGGATGTCCTTATATGTTTGATTTATAATTATAAGAGAAAGCCTAGTACATATTGTATGTTCTGTCTAAAGGTGAATATATAATTATGCGTTGGGAATTTTAGTGTGGAGTTTGATAATGTTAAAAAAAAATTCTTTTGTTTACTATGTGTTATTAAATGTTTTATTGTCACAACCTAATTTCCTAGTTATGATTGGCATGAGTATCAATCTTTTTATTGATAGTCACTAGCCTTTATTTGTTTACCATTATCTATTTCTATTTATACTTGTTTCACTATTATTGATCATGTTTACTCAATTCCAATTTGTTAGTTTGAATATTGAAGACTTATAAAATAAAAGTGGAACAATTTGGAATATGAATATATTTCATAATATACAATGGCATTGCCCAACAGGCACATGCTAGGTTAAACATTTATTCATAAGTTACATACAAGTTCCAAACTATATCAAAACCTTCTATTAAAAAAAAACTATTCTCATACCACCCTACGTCCTTTCAAGGGCAAAATAACCAATAGATAAGGACTACAAAGGTATGAATCACAAGAAACACAACATAATTTACAAGAAAAGTTTGAATCACTTACCTTGGGGATTAGAAACAAGAAGTCTAATCAAAACCTACAAGGATTCTCAATATTCTTCGAGAACAAGAGAGAAGAGCAGATTTGTTTCTAAGAATTTTCAAGGTTTTTCTTTCGCCAAATAGCCAACCATTATTAGATCATGGTTTCATTGCAAAGAACCAAGCTAAAAATAATAGATTCAAGCTCTAAAATCACCAGAAAATCATGTGAATTCATGGGTTGAACAATAAAGTGAGGGAGAAGAGATAAATCAACAACAAAAATTTGGAAAATTATCATGGAGAGATGAGACACTTGCTTAAATAGAGAGAGTGTGTGTTGTAAAGAAAGAGTGGGTGATTTGGTAAAGAAATTGAATTGCATGGAGTGCAAGCAGGTAAGGGTGAAGAAGAATAAGAGGCAATCAACCTCTTGAGGGTAAATGGAAAAATTGTGCCAATTGACCTTTTGACTTCCAATTAATCCTATTTTCTCCTTTTAAACTTTTCTTATTTCCTTAACTTTAAGTCCAAAATTAATGTATTCATCGATTGCCAGTGGTTATGAAATTTTACCACATATTAGTTAAATTAATTACCTTTGTAACAACTATATCTGTACTCTCATTGGATACCTATAGTCCTAGTTTTGATCTTTTTGAAGATTTCTAGAAATTAAATCCCAAAAACACGAATTTTATTTTTTGGGCATCCATAATGAAAATTTTGGTTGCCTAAAAATTCCTAAAACTCTTATAATCTATTTCTACCATATCTAGACTCCTCAAAGCCTAAAATTATAGTTTTGAAATTCTTAAAAATTTAAATTCACCTTTTTTGGCTTTTTTTGAAAAGTCATTTTATTATCAAAATAAATTTTAAAAAATTCGTGGTATGACCCTTGGTTGCAAATCGATATATTGAATTTTATATTATTGTAAGGCATTAAGGCATAATAGTACTCCAACATTGATAAAATATATGATTAAAATAATTATTTGATTGCCTATTTTATGAGTATTATTGATATTGCAATTGCAATTATTTAATATTTTAAGTGTCAATACTTGAAAAGGTTTTTCACATGTATCTAAATATTTATGACCTTAAAGCCAATTGTTTAAATATTGATGATTGTATGAATCTTGATATCAATAGGAGTATATTGATATCAATTTTGAAATCATAATTATATGTAATGTTTGGCCTGTTGTGTAAATATGATAGTTGTTCTTTAAGAATTTGAAAATATTGAGACCTCTTTTGCATGCAAAATATTTGAGTTTTTAAAAAAATTTTAATAAGGATATTTTCTACTAACAAATTATTAAATTTGACATATATGCCAAATTGCCTTTGGGCATTGTATAAAAGAACTATGAAAGTTCTTTATAGATGCATTGTGGATACAAAACTTTCTTTTATTTTTTGAACTTTTTTATGAGATGTTTTTTGTTTAACTAATGTATATTACTACCAAGAGAGTTTACTAATGTATTGTAAAACAAATCTTTAGATTTTTATCATTTTTTGTTTAAAGCAATAGCTCCGAATGTTATTGCAAAACCTCTTTTGTTAAAATAACATGATGTTGATCATGGTTTTTTTACTTGACATCTACATAAACTACTTGACTGAAAGCCCAAAGTTTATAATTAATTTCTCTTATCTTTTGGAATTTGTCATTACACTAATGCATGTAGTTAGAGATTTAAGAAATCTTAATTCAACATATCATATGAAACTACTGAAATGTGTACGTGTAATTTGGGACATGATAATAAAAAAATTTCAGTCAAATGCGCTTTTCCCAAATCAAGGTTCTTATGTTTATAAGATTTTTTCTAGGCTATTAAGTTCTATTTTCCTATAATATGCTTACACTAAAAAAAAAAAAAAGCAAGTATTTTTCGAAAGAAAATTCCATAAAACTTAAAGAAAATCCATCAAAAATATCAATTTTTTACAGAATATCTGTTGATAAGCCGTCAGAAATCCATCAAATTTTTTTTTCAGAAATTTGTCAAAAAAATATATTTTTTCTTAAATTTTAATTAATATAATTTTTTGAATTCTATTTTTAAATATTTTATGAAAATAATTTTAATTAGTAATAAAAATTCATTTTAATTTTTAATTCTAATTTTTAAAAATTGATATTTAATTTATAATAAAAATTTAAAATACAATACACACAAATAGTTATGAATATATAATATTAGTAAAAAAAAATTCATAAATTATATTATTCATATTAATGTTATATGAAATATGTTATTTAAATAAAAGCATAAAAATATATCCATAACCTAATACCAGATAAGAACTGATCATTATTCTCTTGATCCTAAGAAGCATCTTACTATGGGCTAGTACAAGGATATGCAAAACCTCCGACTAGTGGTGGTCAAACTGCTCTCTACTTTGGTGGCAACAGTGGAGGCAAATACATGTAGATGGGAGGTAACTAGTAATAAGTAGGGGCTGGTAGTATGGTGGAGGAGGAGGAGGAAGCGACAGATGTTGGCTTTATTGCTACTGATGCAGCATCTGCATAAGGTGTTCCATCTGAACAAAAATAATCTGCATTTACTACTGTATCTCAACCATAATGCACATGATTTGGTCTAATGCAACATGGTACATGCTTTTAGTGTGAGATGCAGTGGCCGATGTAGCCGTTCTTGTGGTGGCCTTGGACCCAACCTGTAAACCTATCCCTTCTTGGTCCCATCAAGGGTGTCCACCTACATATCACTATAAGATGGGCCAACCACATTATCAGCCATCTCTCCAAAGCCCTTAAGACTTCTTTGCATTTGAGTCTATGCTAAGTCCTCATTTCTTGAAATTCTCCGGTAAATTAAAATAATTAATTATTTAATATTAGAAATGTAATATTTTTACTACCAAATATACAATACATTAAAAACAAGAATGCAAGTTTAAAGAAGTTACTTACATATGCCTATATACCCTAAGACGGGACTCATTGGTCATCCTTTTGGGTATGGATGCAACAAAACAAGTTTTCCACGAGTGGCTCAACTCCAGTCTCAGCTATCTGTGCAACATGAAATTTTTTCATTGACAATATAAATTGTGGTGTGAATGTTCATACCTATAACAATTTAAATGGCATAAATAACATGAAGTTAAAATAATGTTACCATGCACAATCAATGCTCTGATATAAGGATAGATCCACTAGTGTGCATTGAGGAATCCTATCTAGCTGCATCCAAGACCTTGTTTCTCTTATTTTTCTCAAACTTGGACTTGAATTTAGGGCCTCTTGATACTTGAGAAAGTCTTCCCACTCCTTGTTCCTAATCTAATTAGGGTTGAGCAAATCTCTTCTTCCATATCTTAGCCATCATATTCTTCTTTTTGTTGAAATCCTTATAGTTGAAGTTTTTCCACATACCTTTCTCGTAAGAATGGTTTCATTTTCAATACTTCTACAATTAAAAAACAAGAAAAGTATCAAATAGTTAGAGAGCAATTTAAAAAAAAAAAGTTAAATTATAAACAAAGTTTTAAAACTTTATCTCATACACCCTCATACTTGCTCATGATGATATAATATATGATACCTACTAGCTCGTAGGTCAGAAAAAAGCTTATTAACAAATAAAATAAGGAGAATTTTATGGTACAAATTTACTTTTGTTGTATGTCATACAACACAAATCTAAGCCATCAGTTTGTTTGACTTTTTACTTGATGGTAAGATTTTTGGTCATTTTATTTTTGTAATTTTTTATTAATAATAGTAACTTTTTTTATAAAAATGAGAAAATTTTAAAATTTTTTTATACAACTTTAAATGATGGAATTGTAATTTTTTATGTGCTTACTACATGTAAATTGTTTACAAACTTGTAATATTTTATAAAAAAAAGATTTTATTAAAAAATCATATTAGTCACTATAAAAAATAAATTATAACTTTTTTATATAAAATCTTGTAATTTTTTCATAAAATGTTGCAAGTTTGTAGGCAATTTATATGTAGCAAATATACAAAAAAGTACAATTTCATCATTTAAAGTTATATAAAAAAATTTCAACAATTTTTTTTATTTTTATATAAAAGTTACTATTATTGATAAAAAAAATTACAAAAATAGAATGATAAAAAAAAATCTTATCATCAAGTAAAAAGTTAAACATATTGATGGCCTAGATTTGTGTTGTATGGCATATAACAAAAGCAAATTTGTACTATAGAATTCGCATACTTATTGATCTAAAATGCCCTAATTGTGATGATTCTAATTCCGATGAGCCCAAGAGTGCTGCACTAGCGGTGAGAAAAGATATGTGTTTATTTTATGCTTTAATATGTAATTTAGTCATCTGGGGCACGTCATTTTTTTTTTTTGTTCAGAAGCCTACTTTGGTGTTTATAAGCAATGAAATTTAGAATCTAGAGATGGCTAATTTTTTTATTTTGAAATTAAATTCCTACATGCAATTAGTGCACTTATGTTTCGACCAATTATAATTATACTAGGTATGGTTTAGTCTTTCTTAAGTAAGAAGGTACCATGTCAATTAGACTTATAGCATGCATTGCATATGGTTCTTTCACATACTACATGACATTGTTAGCTATTCATTTGTATTTGATAATTGGATAAATTACGTAGAATCCTTTCAATCATTCTTATTAATGTGTGTATAACTCCCTAAATTATAAAAATGTGTTTCTAGAATGTGCACTTAATCTCTTATGTTAACTTTTTATTTACTAAACTTAATAAAATAAGTCATGTGCTTATTATATGACTAATTAACATTCCAATATAGATATTCAATCTTTAGAAAGGAAATTGATTGCAATGGAGAAACTGGTTTTAGTAGATATGTTCAATTTCTAGGTTTAAAGCCTGAACACTTACAAATGATGGATTTTGGGGTTGAAAAGGCATTGGACTAGAGCTCCAAAGTTCAAAATTGGTAGATTCCAAGGATAAAGATGCATTTTGTAGTGTTAATTTGTCACGAAATAATAAAATGGCTTATTTCATTAAGTTTAGTGAACAAAAGGGGATAAGTGCACAGTTTATGAAGGCTAAGGTAGCTATCTACACATTTTCATAGTTTGGGAATTGTGCGCACATTGTGAAATTGTGAATAGTTGAGGGAGTTTTGTGTAATTTATCCTTGATAATTGATCAAATATTGATTTCGCAATTTATTTGTTATGCATGTAATGCATGTTGTTTTTTTTCAATGTTTATGGTTTACTATTTTGATATTTGCCTTGAAATTATTTGGATTTTCTGTTCTTGCAACCATGCTTACTTTTCTATGACATATGAGATATTTATGGCAGATTGGGAATTGATTCTTATGGTTTTGCATGGATGAGCTTGCATTTATAACCTTGTTAGCTGTTACAAGTTAGATATTTAAACAAGTGTGAATGAATAGGAAAAGGAACATATCAAATATTTTAGAGGAGTGTGAATGAATAGGTAGAGGAATTCAGTGTTTTAAGGAGAGATGGATGGTGATTTGCTATGTCAAGTCTCAATGTGTTAGTAGGAGATTGGATAATCTTTGCCTAAAGAAGAGAAAAATGAATTGAGGGGTGGAGGTTGTGGGGAGTCTTAAGTAAATTAGTATACTATATGCTATGAAAGGTATCATCCATATGATATCTTGCATCTCTTTTGGAACAATAGGCCCTTCAGTAGGTTTTGCTTCCCAAACATGCCAATTTTTAATTGGTTGATTATTGGAAGATATTCTTTGGCTTACTTAATGTTAATGATGTGTTGATTTTGTAAACTAGCTTGTATTCAAGGTATTGCACCTCTTTGTTTAATATAAAATTGTATCAGTATCATCAGGAAAAGAAAATGAATCCTAGGGAAAATCAAAGAAAGGTATTTAAGAGGTTTGTTTAATTGAATGGCAGTTTGTGATTTTGTGATGCTTTAATAATTTTTTAGATTTTTTTGGACGCGTTGATTTATAATATCAATTCTCCTAAAAGGCCACAATTACTGCAAGCAAACAAATTATCTTACTGACGGGGAATGTATTTTTGCTATGCTATTTTGCTCAAACCTAACTGAGGAAGAATTACAAGGCATAAAATAGAAAAAAAAATATACACATTGGGCATACTATTTTTTTCATTTAAAAAATCCACCACTTATGCAAAGAAATGGTTTATTTATTATTATTATTATTTATTATTAGGGCAAAACTTTTTTGGAGGTTTTCTTTGTTCTCTTTTTGAAATCTCTGTGTCTTTCTCTTCTATACATTGTTTTCCTCTCTCCTTTGGCATCTCTCTTACAAATTTTGTTCTTCATTAAGAAACTTGTTAGATGAGAAATTGGTAGTTTTCCACATATTTCCTTGTGTAAAATATTCTTATCATATGTGTGTCTCTGTGTGTATAGCAGATATTAATCTATTGTTGTTCTCTTTGTTCAAGTGGCATGCTTGTCCAAGATCCTACTAAAGGTAACAGTGCAGATGAAACATTTAATCAAGCCAAACAGTTAGTCGTTGATAGAACTACTCTTGAACATTCTAAAAAGTCATCTATAAGTTTCACCGAAACTGGAAGATTACTTTCTGGAGAGACAGTGTCATCTGCTCTTCAGCCTTTGAAAATTATCACACATATAATCACCTTGTGGAGGAATGGTTTCTCTATTGATGATGGTCCTTTAAGGAGACTGGATGATCCACAAAATGCACCTTTTCTAGAGGTAACATGCAATTAAGTTATTGGTGGTTCTGTATCTATATTTGTAAAATTCTGTGTATTGTTAGAATTTGATCAATCTATAAATGTAATATACACATAACAATATAGAAAATTCAATCTTGAATCATGTTTCATAATCCTAATATTAATCAAATCCTGAATTATATTTCTATATTCACGTTGAATCAATGAGAAAAGAAAAGAGGATGA
>JANHAO010024997.1:0-11461 GCA_026873985.1 Saraca asoca
ACCTTTAAAGATTTTATATGCATATTAATTATCACATTATTTTAAATAAAAAGTAGGTAAATAGATATTGAAGATACTTATATGAGTAGTATTCATTCTTCCTATTTGATTGAGCATGTTTAGATCTTATAAAAATTATTCATGAAATTAATTTTATTAAATATATACAAAATAATAACTATTAGGAAAGAAAAAAAATTATATTCCCTCTTTTTTTTTTGTTATGTTTCTCTTATGTTGCAGACAAATAGATACAAAATTTTCATATATAAAATGAGATCTAAATTTTTTTTATATATAATAAAACTTATAAAAAATTTTGTATCCCTTTCTTTTCAGTATTGTTATGAGTATTTTCTGGTACTATGCAAAATGGACTAGCAAAGGCCCAACAGCAGTTGAATTCAAATGGAAAAAGCCCAACCTGCCCCAAAGCTAAAACAACTCAAAGGCACCAGATGATCCAGATTGTCAGCTACAAGCTTAGTGCACAGAATAAAGTAGAAGCCCCAACTCACAAAGAAACGAGCCTCTGCTTACATAACTAACAATTCATCTTACATGAACTCGCATCACTAAATGCGAGCTTGATGTCGCTGGCCAAAGACCAACAGCGACTTCATATCAGGACTCATGGGATACGACATCTTTCCCAACTAAAGCTTGTCGTGGGTCAACCTGAAGCAGGCACCCTCTCAAATTCAACTTGTGAGGCCAATCTATAAAGAAGCAACTTACAAGGGCTTATACGCAAAAAGCAATCTACAAAAGCTGACTTGCAGTTTGCAGAAGCCGATTTGCAGAAGCCATACTTGTTAAATACATTTATTATTTAATGTAACAGATTTACAGTTTAGTAAATTACACTTGTAACTTTCTAGCCTATATAAATAGGAGGGGGAGATTATTGTAAGGAGGGGTGGAAAAATACATATTGAAACTCTGTCAAAATAGTGATAGAATCTTTGTATTGTAGTTCTACTGGCTAAAATAGTGAAATCACCACACAAAGCTAATATAAACCATCGTGGACATAGGAGTCACTTTGACTTTGGCCGAACCACATTAAAAAACTCTCTTTACTTTTGCTATTCTTCCTCTCCATCTCCTTATCTCTTATTTATCCAACCAGTTTGCAGTTTGGGGGTTTCAAGGACTGTTTTTATTGACTGAGATTTGGGTTTACCAAATTTCACCGCTAATATTTTGGCGCTAGAAGTAGGGCCCTAACTATATCTCTCTTTGGTCTACTTTTTATCTGCAATGGCAAGAGAGAGAACCACCAGTCTGTAGTTTGGGGGTTTCAAAGACTGTTCCTGTTGATTGAAATACAGGTTTATCAAATTTCACCATCAATATTTTGGCGCTAGAAGGAAAGCCCTAACTGCATCTCTCTTTGGTATGCTTTTTATCTACAATGGCAAGAGGGAGATCCACTAGGAACACTAGTGCTGCCAACTTGAGGATCATGCAAAGCAACAAGAGTTACTGCTGGAGAGCTTTACCTTCCCTACTGTTGGTGTTTCTGCCACCCCCACAATAGATATTGTTGCCGATATGGCACCTTTGACCCCCCACAACCTATTGCTTTTGAGACTGATAGAGTTTAAGTATGATACCAGTATCAAGAGGTGCTTGAAAACATAATGAAGGAGTTAGCCAATGTAGTTAGGGCATTGGCTGATGCATAAACCCAAGGCATACAAAGACAAGTTGAGGCTGCAATGCTTAGAAGAGGGCTTCAACAGCCAGAAGAGTGGCAAAAGAAGCCCTTTAGGGATGAACATATGCAAGCTGGGTTTGTTCATTAGTGTGATTCATAGTTGAGGTCGGAGGTCTATTGAGCTTGCAACAATAATGATGGAAATGATCAGCGACATGAGAACTCGCTTTGAAAGGAAGATGCAAATAGGACCTATCATGAACGTAGGTCAAACTGCCACTCCTGCGATCAGAAGGGTGACAGGAGTCATCGGACCACTAGCTATCAATTCAAAACTCAAGACCCTATGATTGAAGAGCTATTTAGGAGGGTGCAGTAGCTCGAAAAATGACCCACAGCTCAGGACCAGCAAGACTGTTATGAGGAAATGACCCTATTTACTAAGGAGATCCAAATAGAGCCTCTTCCTCACAAATTTTAAACCCCCCAATATCCCATAATACAACAGGAACAGTGAACCATATGACCACCTAGACACATTCAATGTCCAGATGGATCTCCAGACAACCAGCTTGCTGGTCAAATGTTACGTCTTCCCAGCCACCCTTTAGAGAATACCAGGGGCATGGCTCAGGAATCTTCCTACTTGCAGCATTCGTAACTGGAAAGAATTCCAAGCAAGATTCCTTAATTAATACAAGGCATTGAGAAGGTAGCTCACACCGACTTGTCATCTCATAACAATATTCCAACAAAAAGATGAGTCGCTAAAGGATTATATCAGCAGGTTCAAATACGAAGTTAATAATGTAGAAAATCCCTCAATTGAAAGTATCCTCACAATGATTTCAGCTGCACTCTGCAAGGATAGGAAACTGTATGAGGAGATATACAAGTCCCCAATGAAAGACTTAGGTAAATTTTACAAGCGAGTCATTAAGGAAATTAGGTGGAAAGAAATCTTTGGCCTGAAAAGGTGTGATCAAGGGAGTGGGGAGAATGGCCACAGTAGGAATAAAAAGAGCAATGGCAGGAATGGGAAGGAGAACCAGGATAATGACTTTGGACAGCAAGCTACAAAAAGGGCCAGGAATGAGCGACCTCAGCGTCAAGGTTGCTACGAAAGTTATAGCATCTTATCAGATACTCAGGACATGATATTTGCAGCGAAAAGGATATGGAGGACTTTAGAAAGCCCAATCCCACAAAAGTTCCTAACAAATTTAGAAATAGAAACAAATTTTGTGCAAACCATGATGAAATTGGGCACAATACCTCAAATGTTAGGCACTTAAGGCTATAATCGAGGATTTGATTAAGAGAGGTTACTATGTTGTGTGACCCGTGAGACAATGATCTCAACAGCCTCAATGAGCTTTTGACCAGCATTCCCTGCAATAAAAACCACATTCTAATTTTGTAATGCTATTTGGAAATTGCAAATATATTAAATTATTATGTCTACCAATCTTTGAATAAATTTTTAGCGAAGCTTGGTAATGAGGGCGAGCTACTTTATTGACAAACTCAATTCATACTGGTTGAAGAATATCTTCTAAATATCCAACCCGACAAATATACATTATCTTGTTTGATAAATATACGTTATTGCATTCAATCCAGTAAATATACATTACCTTGCTTGGTAAATATATATTGTCGCGGTGACCTAACTGAAGTGTAGCTCTCATGTGATTAATTTATTGAGGTACAACCCTCCAAAAAAAGCTGACATGACAAATATACATTATCATGGACAACCTGATAAATATATAGTGCCTTGCTCGATAAATATACATTATCATAGTCTGCCTAATAAATATATATATATATATATATATTGTCACGTTTGGCAAATATACGTTGTCACAACACTTTAGCCAAGGCGCAGCTCATATGATCAATCTACTGCTAGCTGAGGAACAACAATATATATTGCCTTGCTTAGAAAATATACATTACCGTAGTCGACAGGTAAATATACATTATCTTGTTTAGCAAATATACATTGCCATGAAGACCTGACAAATATACATTATCTCACTTGAGCAAATATACATTACCATGGATTACAAATTGAAGAGCTTTCATATGACCTATTACTCATAGCTTTCATGTGACCTCTTGCTTGCAGCTCTCATGCGATCGATTGCTCACAGTTCTTATGCGACTTATTGTTCGTAGCTCTTATGCAATTTATTTAACATGCCAGCTAAGGCACACTTAACTGCCTACTGAGCACTCAAACTCGTGCTAGCTAAAGCACAATCTGAATATTCAACTTATTCTAATCAAGGCATAGTTCTCATACGACTTGCCATGCTTCCATGTGATCTGCTAACCATTCGATATGATACATATTGTTTGTAGTTATGATTTGCTAACTTATATAAATTCATATAATCTACTCAGTATTTTATTTCATTATCTATCATATTTCACTCACCAAGGTCGAGTGACTTATCGGGTGCTCTTTTTTACTTGACAGGTATTGGGTTGTGATTTGCAAGAATCTATCCATAATAGCTTACGTGTTATTTTTTGTAAAGGATCCAATATGATGTGTTTAGAAAGGCAAAGAAAAATAGAAAGGTTCATTTAATGGCCCCTTTGATGAGGTGAATTCAAACAAAGTATAAGATTGAATGCAAAGTTCAAAAATGAAATATAAAACTACAAGATCAAATCCTAAGAAGTCTGGTCTTTTGGAGCTGAGCCCTTGTGGGAGGAAGGATCGGCATGTGAAGTAATCAGGTCATCCTTCTTTTGACTATCAAGGGTTACTACGACCTACAAATTACTCTCTTTTTGAATTATACCTTCGGCAAAAGGGACACCACTTATGGATTTCACACTTCGATCGAAAGAAATAGCTCTCGTAACTTTTATTTCGAAGCCTTTTGTCTCTTTAAGAGCATCCTCCCTGAAAAAGGAAAAGTCCATATTTGGGTGCCACTCCCACAAGGTGAATAGGAAGGAGGAAAAAGTTTTAGATTTCACTTTCTTTACTACCTTTGCAACCAACTCAGTGGTCTTAGCCTTAACTTGAGTGACCTCCTCCTATTTCAAAGCAACTTCCTTCCTAGCCCCTTCGAGTCCCTGCTCGATACCTTAGCCTGCCAAACTATGGCTTCTGCTCGTCGCATAACTACTTCAGCACCCCAAAGCATCATATCCAGGTCGTGTTTTGCTCTTGACAACTTCTTAACCGCTTTGTTGAGATTAGTTATGATGGCCTCACAACTTGCCACCTCGTGAGATCGAGCTTCCTTGGCTTTTCTCTGAGCGACCTCAACATTCATTGCCCTATTCTCTAACTCTATTGCCTTAGTAGTCACAATAGCTAAGTCTTGAGCTTGGCATTCCTTTCCTCTAAAGCCTGGAATGTTTCCCCTATCTTTATTATTCCCAACATACCCTAACAAATCAAATGGGTTGAATTATATTATGAAAGAGCAAAAGAATCAAGGTAAAAGGGGCATTACTTACTAACAAGCCATGACGAGTAGCGTAACGTATCAGCCCTCCGCTTGAGACCTCCTCTATTTCCAACACTTGGGGACTAGTGTGGGGTCCCAAGATCGCCCCCACATTCCTTTGAAGGAAGTCAAATACTCTTACGTGTTTAGGCCAAAACCTGGTGGAGGCTTTTTGGCTGTGACTTTGCGAGCTACCTGTTTCGAAATGATGGTGACACTCTTTCCTTTGTTCACCTTTTGTTCCTTAGCTGGAGGCTTAAATGGGGTCATGACTTCGACTACCTCGATCGCCTCAGGAAGTGAAGTGGGGGCTAACTCTTGTGAAGTTGTCTCAGTCAAAGCAGGAAGAGAATGATTTGTAGCAACGGGAGCTGTAGTGGCATCGGGACTTAATGAGGTCGTAGCAATTGAGATTTTTAGGCTCATCAAGAGGTGGCCTTCGGAGGATGAGTTTCACCATATTCTTGTAGTCTTCAAAACGTGCTGGATTGATTTCCCTAACTTCACAAGCTCCGATCTCTCTCATAAGCTCGATGTTCAACACAGAAGCAACCTTATAGAAATAAAGAATATCGTCGTCAAATCTCAGATCATTTTTCAGATTGCTTATAACAACGAATCGATCAAGTATCTTAGCCTCTTTGACTTCTAACATTGGCTTCTCCTTGCCAGCCTCGATTGTAAAAAATAAAACAGAACGTTAAAAATGATAATATGACATGATAACTTGCTTAACCTCAGTTCATTTACCAGGTGCTAGAACAAAATCAAAGCTATGAAAAGGATGTAAAGATGGACACGAAATATAAAACCAATGGGTCTTATGATTCCTTACGTTTGATTTGCCCTTGGCATCCCCCTGAGGAAGAACCCTCTTAAAATCGGTATGCCGAGTCGAGAGGTAATAAATTCCATCCAGATAGCCTATACTCTTAATACTATAGAGGTGGCATAAAACTCTTGTAGATGGTGAGGGAAGTTGTTTCTCAAGTACACAAGTGCAAGAGAAGTGAGCTGAGAGTAAGAGTTCCAGGTCAATTAGAATAGGTAGAGCTTAAATCTATTTAGCAAATTAACAACCCCGAGGAGGATGAGCTATGTGGTCAGCAAGGGAAGGTACCATAAGATGGCAACCTCTAGGGAAGTGGTAATGTTCAACTATGCTCTGGAGTTTGTCTAGTTCGACAGTCGAAGGGTAATGATTAAAGAACAAGAGATCCGAAGAGCTCTCAGTGACTCGCTTCCCTTCACTGGGGTCAGGTTGAGGAATAGGTCATTTAGCAACCTCACCGCTCCTAGAGGTTATTTTGCCAGAGTTGAATACCAGCTTCTTGCTTTGAGCTGGGGAGTCAGGCTCGTCATCACTTCTTATTTGGTGATTTCGACGTTTATGAGCTATAGCCATTTACATAGAAGGACAAATAGTCACGTCACTTTAAACAGACCATATCAGAAAAGCTAAAGCTTCTCTTTACAAGACCAAAAATTTCCTATGCAGTAGGCTATACACGCCTCATCAAAAAACCAAACC
This sequence comes from Saraca asoca, assembly GCA_026873985.1. Classification (NCBI taxonomy): domain Eukaryota; kingdom Viridiplantae; phylum Streptophyta; class Magnoliopsida; order Fabales; family Fabaceae; genus Saraca; species Saraca asoca. Next base: position 6,674 of record JANHAO010024997.1, read on the forward strand.
ATCAAAAACACGAGAGACTTAGATAATGCACCCATTAGGTCACTCAATGAAGAAAGAAGAAGGATTTCCTATGTCTTAAATAGACTAGCCTAGCCTCAACGAAAAGTCCAAAAGAAAATGAGACTGACACACCCGTGGCTATGAAACTCGTACAGTAAGAAGTATGGCTTAGAGTAGATAAAACAACAGGCTGAATGCAAAGACTTTGACTGCATGACAATCCACAGATAAAGACTTTACTAGCAAACTACAACTCCTAGTCTGCAAAGCAAATTAAGAGTTGGAGAGCTAATGTTATAGGTATTTTCTAGTACTGCACAAAATAGGCTAGCAAAGGCCTAGCAATAGATGAATCCGAATGGGAAAAGCCCAACCTGCCCCAAAGCTAAGACCACTTAAAGGCACTAGATCATTGGCTTCAAGCTTAGAGCACAGAACAAGGCAGAGTCCTAGCTCATTAAGAAATGAGCCCCGGCTTGCATAGCTAATAGTTCATTCTGCACGAGCTTGCATTACCAAATGCGAGCTCAACAACACTGGCTAAAGACTAATAGTGACCCTAGATCAAGAGTCCCAACTCGTGAGACGCGACATCTCCTCCAGCTAAAAGCTCACCGTGGGTGAATATGAAGCAGGTACCTTCTCAAATCCAACTTGTGGGGTCAATCTGTAAACAAATAACTTACAAGGGCCCACGCATAGAAAGTAATCTATAGAAATCGGCCTACAGTCTACATAAGCTTATTTGCAGAAACCATACTTGTCAAATACATTTATTATTTAATATAACAGATTTATAGCTTAGTAAATTATACTTGTAACCTCCCAATCTCTATAAATAGGAGAGGGGACATCATTGTAAGCGGGTGGAAAAATACATACCGAAACTCTGTCAAAGCAATGATAAAATCTTTGTATTGTAGTTCTACTAGTCAGAACAGTCAAAAATCACCACACAAAATTAATATAAACCATCATAGATATAAGGGTTATTTTGACTTTGATTGAATCACGTTAAAAAATTCTCTTTACCTTTGTTGTTCTTCCTCTCCATCCCCTCAACTCTCATTTGTCCAACCGGCCTATAATTTGAGGGTTTCAAGGATTGTTCCAGTTGACTGAGATTTGAATTTACCAAATTTCATCGTCAATAAATATGATAATAAAAAAAAAGATACAAATAAAAGAAATGCCACAGCACTACCATATATGATAGCCTTGTGAATTAAATTCACTTGCTTTTAATTCATGGTAAATTGTAGAAATTAGAGTTATTTTTTCCTTCATTTTCTTTGGAATATTATATTTTTTCCACTTTTTGTTTGGGAGTTAAAGTCATGTTTTAGCTTATAAGGTAAAAATGGGACAAACAATACGGGCCCATCCTCACTTTTACATTTTCAAACTACTTTTTATGTATGCAAGCTACTCTCTCTCTCTCTCTCTCTCTCTCTCTCTCTCTCTCTCTCTCTCTCACATTCTGTAGTCACATTATATTGCTAAAACTGATCCATATCCTCGGGACAATGATATTATGAATTGAATGAATTATTAATGCAAAATAATGTACAAAAGTTAAAGGAAGGAGAGAAAATAGGAAGAACAAGAACAATATGAGACCAAGCATGTACAACTCGTTTCTTTGTCTTCATCCTTTTTTTTAGTGTTTAAATTCCTACCAATAAATAAAAATATATTTTACATTAAAAAAATAAGAATAATTAACACTTTCTACTTACCATAAAAGAAATTTAATAATTCTTTCGCTGCATGATAGCATTTGATATTATGAGTGATAACATAAATTTTTTCTATATTTTTAATATATAATAATAATTAAATGATATAAAAAAAATGTCAATGGAAATGATTTTATTATTTTCTTATAATTTGTTTGGCATAATAATGTTGTCTTGACATAACATAAAATTACATGATGGTACATTTTAAGATATTAAATTTATATATTTAGTGAATCAATAATTCAATGTGGAGTTTTTCTTTTCCAAATTTCCAAGGGTATAAAGAAAAACAAGAGGCTCTCGAGCTGTAAACCATATCATCCATGTGAAGTCAATGACGAATTTAAAAACTTTTGTTGTTTATATGATTAATATGGTAATCAATTACTACTTGCTATTATAATTTGCTAAGCTTAAAATTAAAGTCTAATTTAGTAAAATATGTCATATATGACCCAACACAGTCAAATTCTGCAAGCGCATGCTAGGACGGCTCACACTAGTTACGCCACTTCCTTTTTATCTCTTCTTCCACTCAATCATAGCCCAAAATTTTTATTATATTATATTATATATAATTATTATTTAAATTTGATCGTGAAAACAATTTTATATTGTTAATAAATAGAAAGATATCACATTATTAAATTATATTATTTAAAAGTTTTTATCATTAATAATTATTTTGATAATATTTTAATAACATGATAATACATAAGCAAATAATAATATATATAAAATTTATTTCCACTTCTAATGGAAAGAAATTAGAATTATACTTCAATACATATTAAAAAATTTTACAAGTTTTTATGAATATTTAGCAGAAAAATCATAAAAATTATAAGCATTTATAAATTTTACTTATAACAAATATAAAAAAAATTGTAACTTCATCAAAAATTTTACAAAATCTTCTCATTTGTATATTAAATTATAAATTTTAATGAAAAAATTATGAAAACTATAAAAAAAAATTCATAAAATTTATAAAAATACATATTGATATAAATTTTTCCATGCACATGTCAAAGCATATCTGAAATTAAATCCTTTTGCAGTTCACTTATATTAATACTAGGTATGTATTCCTCAATCATTTTCACTTGTGATTCATTTTCAAACTTTTTCTTTTTTTTTGCAGCAAATCATAACAAAGTGCTATTTGTTTTGTTTTTATTGAAATATATCAATGAAATAAAAGTATTTATTTTCTATAATGAGCGTGCCAATTATTATTTGTTAGTATTTAGTTAAAGAGAGTGGGGGCAAGTGTATTGATTAGAGTATAATAATGCATATTAATGTCAAATTAAAAAAAAAAAAAAGGAAGGAGGCTTTGTGTGCTCCAAATTCTTTTTCGATTTTTTTATTTAATGTATTCAGTGAGTGGAGTATCTTACGCTTCAAACTCAAGCAAAGGAGGTCGATGAGCTGGCGCTCTCCGACATACGCGTGGCACAACATTTGACCAACACGTGTCTATGCGCAATAAAAACTAACCCAGCCAAAAATTGAAGAAAATAAGAAAAATTGTGCTAGTCTCACTCCTTCGAGGAATCATTAGCGAGCAGGAAACACTTAAAAGATGAATTTACAATATATAAAGAAATGTAAAAAATTTTTAAGAAATATTGAGTATTATTTGAATTAAAGTTTCATAATATATTATTTTCATATCTTAAAAGTAAAAAGTTGCGTTATATTCAGAATTAGATATAAATTTATTACATTCTTTAATAGAAATTATGAGATTCATCATGAATTCTTTTTTTTTTTTATAATAGTATGAACAATAAATCACTTAATATATATAATATTTGGATTCAAATCTAAGACAATGAAGATAAAAAAAAATCTTAAAATAATATTATGTATCATTATACTATTAAGAATACTAATAAATTCATAATAAATTTTATATATCTTTATTATCTGTTATAATAAATTCACATTTTTACAATACCCCATTTAAAACCAACCCGTTTTTAACATAGGTAGTATAAATATTTTCTTAGTGCAGTGGACCTCATAGTATTGATTCAAATGCAAATGTAAAAGAGTATGCATAGTGAACATGAGTGATAAATGTATAGTTAATTATTTCACTACCTCCAATACAAATTAGTAAAATGATAGAAATTGTGAGAAATTTTAAATGTGAAATTATATTATTCTACAATCACATTGTAGAGTGACTTTAAAATTAAATTGTAGGATTAGAAATAATAATTTTATTCATATCCATTTATCCATAGATATCCACTCGTGATGAGGAGGTATAAATATGAAAAAAGATGTTCACAAGTGAATATTTTCATACCCATAACAGATATGGATATAGTATCCGTACCTATTTACTCGTTTAAATTAAAATTTTATTTTTTATATAAACACTATATGTAATACCTAAAAAAAAAAATATTGACTGACGGACTGAAGTAAAATTTTAATATTTTTCGTTGAAATTATAACATAATTTCATATTTTTAATAAGGACGTATTTAAAGTTGTTGAAAAGTTCATAGAATCAAATCATAATTTATTCTATTTTCTTTTATGTATATATATATTTTTTAAATTTTGACAGGTATATTCATAGGTACACGCATGCCCATGGATATAAACTTGTACCCGAATCTATTATAGTATTCCCTGGTGGTGCGAACAAAATATGAATAAAGAGTTTTCTGATAAGTACGGATATAAAATTTGTCATTTTCATCCGAATCTAACCTGTTGTTATCCCTAAATTAGGTACACTTTCTCATATTGTAAGCCTAGTGTGAAAATAGTAGATAGTACATTTAGAGCCAATAAACCATTATTAATATGTCATAATAAATAGACTTAAGAAAGAAATTAGATAAATTGTGGATAGTGGGTTCTAGGGACTTTTGGCGTCTAGCTTAAGTCATTATGTGTATATATATATATATGTGTAAGTAGGTGGTGGTGCTCAATTCTACTTCAACCTTGTTATATGCATAAACCCAAAATAGTTTGCCAGAACTTTCTCTCCACAAGCCCCTCACTCTCTTTCTGT
>JANHAO010024998.1:0-11463 GCA_026873985.1 Saraca asoca
GCATTCTAGCAAAGAGGTATATTGAGGAAATAGCAAATATGTCGAGAATAGTTGGTTAACAATTTTAAATGTTCTTAAAATTATTATGCTTAATAAATTATCATGATATTTTATATATGTGATAGTATACATCCTTAATTTTTTTTAGAAAATTTAAAATAAAATCAATTTAAGACTTATATTAATCTTACTTTAATATTATATCAAGCTTAAATTTAAAAATAAATTTTTATTAACTATTTGTATAAATCAAACGAATTGAAATAAAAATACACAATTTATTTTTAGTTCATCTTTATGTAAAGAGTAATATATATTTTATAAAAATTTATAAATAAAGTCAATTATCAATTTATATATCTCTTATTAACTTATATATTTTATATTAATCTATACGATAATTTTATATTAAAATAAAAAACACAAATCAACACTAAAATAGAATTTTTTAAGTACATATAATTTATTACACAAAATTTGTAATAAAGTGCCACATATATTAATTTTTAATGAAAATCATCCATAACATCAAATAAATAATCATCCTTTATTAAAAAAAAATTATTAGTTTGCCTTCACATCAATTGATTACTTTTGAATAAACTCATCCCTAATAAATAAATATTCATTTACGTTTATTAAGAAAATGATTATTATGCCTATTGATTACTTCCTTCTTTTCTTTCTTTCTTTCTCCTTTTTTTTTTCCCCTGATATACTTAAAGTCATTTTGTTGAATTTGATTGATGATTTATAAATTTATAAGATCGAAAAGCTTCTTTACAGGCAAAGGTCAACAGTTGAAATGTTTAATTTAAATGCCCAGGACTAGGTTAATGAGCCTCTTCATGAGGAAAATAGAGAACAAACTGAACAATATATGCAGGATGACCATCATACTCAAAATGAACAATATAATCTCAGTACTGCCGTAACAGATGTTTCTGAGGCATCAGAGAATGCTTTAGTGCAGAATGATCACTTCCTACCTTCTGTTGAGAGGACAAGAAAGAGGGAGAATGATGTTACAGAAGCGGATACTAAAAGAAGGAAAATTAACACCATGGAAAATTTAAATGATATATCACCAATAACCAGCATCACTAGTTCAGATACTGATAGACTGGCAATTCAGGATGAGCTTCTATGTCATATATTAATGGAAATTACTTTCAAATTTTCTCAAATCCATTTGGTGTTCAAGGAAGCCGTCCCAAAACAACTTCCTTAGGGGTCATTAGAGTGTTGGCTTGGAATTGACGAGGGATGAGCTGCTTCTCGACATTTCGAAGGTGTAAGAAGCTCTTCAAAAAGCACCCCCTTGACTTCATCTTTCTCTCTGGAACTTTACAAATTGTGAATCAAGTTAATTTAAAAGATACTGCTGGCTTTTGATTTTGTAAATATGGTAGATGTGGCTGTTGAGGGTCATAGAGGAGGGGTAATTTTGGCTTGGAAGTCAGAATTTCAGGTTGTGCCTTTGCAGACATGTCAAAACTGGATCTATGTGAGAGTAGATCACCATAACTCCCCTGCTTTGTACATAACAGGCATATATGGCCCTCTACATCTTCAAGATAGACACAAGCTTTGGAGTTTCATGGAGGAAACAAGCTCTCACATTTCTCAACCTTTGCTTTTGCTTGATGATTTCAATCAAGTACTTAATGCAGCTGACAAGCTCAGTTCTTCTTCAACCTCTATTGGAGCTAATGAATTTCAAGATGTACTTTTTAGTAAGCTTTTTGAACTTAAATCTTTTGAGGTCTAGTATACATGGACAAACAATAGGAAGGGCTGAGATCTTGTAATAGAAAAATTAGACACAGCCTTTTGTAACGAAGCATGGTTTTCTTTGTACCCCTACTCTAGGATTTTATGTTTTCCTATAGCTTCTTTAGATCATGCAACTATCTTGATTGACACTCATCATCCTAATCACTAATATAAATAAACAGAATTTTCGGTTTCAAAACATGTTGATTGCACCGTCATTAATGTAAAGATGTAATATTAAAAGCCTGGTCCAAACCACACACAGGGTCAACAACTTATCAATTAGTTGGCAATGGCAAGACAAATGACACCAAAAATGAATTAATTTCTTGGGACAAGACCTATTTTGGCAAGCTGCAACTAAACATCCAGGAGTTGGAAAAATAGTCAGAGAACTTTCAGAGCCAACTTCATGTCTGGACAGGGAATTGGAAAAACAGACAAGAGGTCATTAATGAATTTTTGCTTAAATGTCAAGAAATTAATTAGGCTCAGAAAGCCAGGCAATTGTGGTTATTAAATGGAGATGAAAACACTAAATATTTTCATGCTGTAGTTACAAGAAGGAGGGCAAGAAAAAAGAATAGACAATTTAAAGGATGCATATACATGGCTATCTGAATAAAGCATTTACTTAAAATGGCTATGGAGCATCTTCAGAAGCAGATTTACAGACCTCAAGAGCCTTAGATGAATATTAACTTGGAAAATTATGAAGTCCCCCAGACTGAATGGAGATCATGTTGAAAAGCTGATGCAGCCTTTTACTGAAGTTGAAATACATAAATTGGTATTTGATCTCAATCCTGTCAGGGCTCCTGGATTAGATGGATTTCCAGTCAGGTTTTATCAGCATCTTTGGTCAATTGTAGACAAAGATGTAGTTTTCATGGTTCTATCATTCATGAACAGGGGATACTTTCTAAGGTCTTTCGATCAAACTTTAATATGTTTAGTTCCTAAAGTTTAAATTCAAGAGACTTAAGTGATTTTAGACCTACAAGTTTATGTAATGTATCTTACAAGTTCATCTCAAGGGCCTTAGTGCTAAAACCCCAGAAAATTGTGGAAGCAATCATAGGCACATGTCAAAATGCTTTTAGCTAGGGAATTTCTGATAACATTATAATAGCTACTGAGCAAATTCAATTCATGAATAGGTGTAGGAGTAAGATATATTACTAGGTTGCAGTCAAAGTTGATTTTCAAAAGGCTTATGATAGCATCTCATGGGATTTTATTCAATAGGTACTGACTTGTATCAATTGCCCTGCCTTTTGGATTCAAGCTATAAGGCAATGTGTCTCAACTGTGACATACAAAATGATAATTAATGGGGAACAGTCTGAAAGGTTTTATCCATGTAAGGGGCCAGACAAGGTGACCTTATATCACCTTATATTTTTATATTATGTACTAATGTTATATCATATATGTTGCATAAGGCTGAACTAAATAATGAAATCCAAGGGGTAAGGGCTAGCAGACATGCTCCTCCTATCAACCATCTCTTATATTCTAATGATTTGGTTCTTTTCTTCATAGCTTCTCATGAAAGCTATGAAAAAATAAATAAATCAGATCTTGCCAACGTTTCAATGTGCTTTAGGGTTTAAGGGTAACAAATTAAAGTTTGAGGTCTGGTTTAGCCCAAATACACCCAAAAGGTTTAGAAAAGAATTTGCCAACAAATTAGGTGTTAGGTTGGTTAACCATTTTGGCAAATATCTAGGGACATATGTGGATGTTCCCAAAAGAAGAAATGAAATTGGAAGGGATATCATTGCTAAGGTGAATAAGAGACTTCAAAGTGGGAACGCAAGAATGTTGTCTCAGGCTGATAGACATATTCTCTTAGAACCTGTTCTTCAAGCAATCCCTACATACCAAATGGCCAACACTAAAAGTTGACACAACCTACGAGATGACACATCTAAAGAGATGTGTTGAGCAGACAAACCTATATAGAAAAGTCTAAAATCATGTCAGAGAGCATAAATCCTACTCCAAGGAGTAAACTCAAAGGGATTGATTATGCACAATAAATCACATGGGTGTAATGAGTGAGTTGCAATGCTTAACCATAAGATTGGAGATGAGATGCTAAAGGAGCTAGAACATCATAGTTGCATGACAAGTGACAATGACACTTGATGTAGTGAACTAGAGTTACATAGTTGCGGTAATGAGTCAAGGTGTAGCAAGCTAACACGATATAGTCATAAGAAAAACTTTGTGGCAATGACCACAGCGTTCATCATTGCTCATGTAAAAACAAAGTGAAGCCCAAGGTAGAGTGGATGAATACTCTATGCTCAACCCTCATCAAGTCATTGATTTGGGGAAGCTATCAAGAAGATGCACTCGAAGAAGGAGTCATCGAGAGGATGTACTTTAACTAGGTTATGAGGACCTAGACATTGAAAGATGCTACTCAAGAAGTGTCAAGAGAGAGCACTAATCATCGAAGAAGTGGTTAGGAGGACCAAAATACTAGTGAGTGGCTATAAGAGCTGCAGGAGATGAGTATCAACTTCGAAAAGATAGCACTGAAGAGTGCAAAACATAGGAGGAGTCATAAGAACCAAGATGCTTGATAACATCAACTCCGAAAAGGCTATGATGGCTGAGATACCACGAAGGTGCCATTTTAGAGGGCGTTTGAGGATCCAATTGGGTGTGAAAGTGGCGTACTGAAGTATGATGAATTGATCGAACCTAATGCAAGTGGATTTGTAAGCAAGAAATGGAACTTGCAAACAAGTCATGTTTTATCAACAAGGAATGGGACTTTCACTAAAACAAGGCATGAGACTTGTGTTTTCGCATTGATGGAATGAGACATTGGATATGAGGCATATCTGGTAGTAGGTAGTCCAAAAATGCCAATCAAATGCACAAACTATAAAGGTAGCACACACTTAAATTATAGATGTACTGGGTCAAGAGTTGTGTAGAGATAACATGACTGTAAGCTATAGAAGTAGTGAGGCAAGCACAACTTGCGAAAACAACAAGTCGAATGTTGCAGAGGTAGTGAGACAAGAGAAGTTGGCAATGCAACGAACTAGGAGAATTATGGAGACAATGGAACTTAAGTATGTGTTAGGACAACATAGTAAAGTCTATAAAGGTATATCACAAAGTTTGCAAAGGCAACAAAAGCCTAAGACACCAAAGTTGCAGAGACAACTAACTAAAAGGTTAAAGGGGAAAAAATGCTAATGGTGTGATTTTTAAGGAGGCAGAGCTAAGGGAAAGTCCATGGAAAAGTTAAGGAGTAACAAACTATTGACTTTCATAAAGCTATATCAGGTTGAGAGTGTCATTAATCAAAGTCTCTTAAATGATGTTAACTCAAAGAGACAAGCACGAAGGAATCGAGAAAGTAGTTCGAGTGGAACAAGCTAAAGGCCTACATGAAGATTCAAGAAGCCAACCTTGATAGAAGAAATTCTTCATGGAAGTTGTGTTAGATTGAGGTGTCAACAAGGGCATTGATATTTGAAGTAAAGAGAATGTTATAAGCTAGCCTTGTGAACTAATTCAGTAAAAAAATATGCCCAATTTTGGACGAAACATGACGTAACAATAAAAAATGAATAGGAGGTTCTGTGTTGCAAATTTGAGAGCAAATGTACTTTTGTATTATTTTTCATGTTTTTAGGGCATTTATGTCTTTTTAACATAGATCATTTGTTCTATGCAAATAGAAAAGCATATGGTTGCCATCCTTGTATTTTTATTTTCGTGTCAATGTATTATAGTGCATTAGAACCCTTTTGACCTAGAAAAAAAGTCCTTATGTTAACTCAGAAAAAATATGTCTATTAATGTTATTAGAGTTTTAGCTTAGAATGCTCTTTAAGACTACATGTCTAGTGATCCAGGTAGGTACTATGGCACGGGCTAAGGAATTGAGTGTGATGGCTCAAAAACTCCCCTTATACGTCAACTATATAATGAGGTATATATTAATAAAACAAAGTTATCCCTCTCTTTATTCAAAGAATTCCTTCTCGACTACACACTTATGATTGCCTACAACTATGTTATGCATAGGATTTCATTATATGACAATTGAAATCTATTTTTCCCAATTATCTATCCAAATGTTGCTTGAGTTATTAGAATATTGACATATTGACCAATAATTGATAGTATGCACTGCACAATACAACTGGAAGAGCTACTGGCATAGGGGTAAGGATGGTGGAGAGGGGGTTTGAATGACCTCCCTCATAGTTACCTATTAATACCCATGACATAGTACAAATAAGCAATAAAATCTTAATAAAAATAAAAATTTAAAGTAAAAAAATTTATTTTAAATATAAAGAGATAATGATATGAACTTGATTTTAAAGGTTAATCAATATTTGATTTTTTTTATTTATACCTATCAATTTTCAAAAACTTATATACAAAAAAATTATGATAAATAAACAATAAAGTCCCAATAAAAAAATTTAAATTAGAAATTTTTGATAGACATATGATTTATTTGACATCATGATTAGAATACTCAATAATCAATTATAGATTTAATAATTAATTATACCATTTTTTAAAGATGTTTGATTGCATTTTTAAAATCATTCCAGAATTAATCATAAGTAATAATCTTAATTAAATTAAAAGTTAATTTCAAAATTATAACAGGAGAAAAATTAAGATTTATACTCATATTATCCTTAATTTTCTTTTCCTTTGTCATTGTTATCCTTACAAAAAGGACAAAAACTCTCATTACTCTCTCTTTCTTTATTGCCTTTTTTAATAATTTAATATTAAAAGTAATTTTTTTAAAAAAGAATAATATTACTAAAAAGTGATTTTTCTAAACAAGAATAATTATATATAATAGATTATTAAATGATATTACCGAGCATGAAATAGATTTGATATAATCAATTATCTTGTCATTATACCTAACAAGCCCATAATGGTAGAAATTTAATTTTTGAAAATTAATTATGATTTTATTTTTTAACTTTAAAATTTTCCTCTCAGTTGTCCAAAAATCAAAAGAAAAAATAAAAATAAAAATTAAATTATAATATTTAAGATAAAATTGATAGTAGTAACTTAATTGTAGGATATCAATTAGGGTTTGATATTTTAATTTTATGTCTCTTAATTTTTTAAAAAAGTTAAAGGAAATAAAAATAAAAATAAGTAATAAAATCTATATTTATTACTTTGTGATATAATTTCACCAGAAATAAGATGATATAACGTTATCAGAACAAGATTGATGTGACGTCATTAGAAGGGAAAGCAAGATCACGCTTATTAAGTAGTATAGGTTTAAAGTTATGAAGCTAACTAAATTAATTTAATTTATTGATAAGAAATGAAATTTTTTAAATATATTACTATTATCAGTATTGAGTTTTGTGTAATTAATTTTAGAAATGATATTTGACATTAATTTATTTTAGAAATGATAATTTATTTATTACTATTATCAATATTAAGTTAATTACAAAGAAACACACACTGATGTAAACGAGAGAATATCTTTATGTGCGCATTTTTTATTTAATTTTATAACGCGTCATTTTATAAATTCACTTAATTTAGATTGATTGTACTGGCATGATCTAAACGAGAGTTTTTACAAAAACGCACCATATCATTTTGCTCACTATAATCATAAGTCCTAGATCAATTCGTTAAAAAGATCAATGTCTTAGGAGTAATTTGATTTATACATGAGGTTAAACTTTTAAAGAAATAGTCTTTTGTGTAAGCTTTCAAAAGATGTTAAAAGTTGTTGGGTTGACACTAAAAAAATAGAACTTCTTAGAAGTAAGTTCCTGTATGATATTTGATTTAACTATAAACTTTTCATAAAGTATTATTAAAATAAGTTAAATATCCTATAGAAAAATTATGTTTTTTTGACAAAAGATAGGATAAATTTTTAAAAGGATACTTTTGTTATTATCTAATTTTTGTGAGGATAATTTTGTATTTTTATTTCATTAATAGTATAAATTTTTAAAAGAATACTTTTGTTATTATCTAATTTTTGTGAGGACAATTTTGTAATTTTATTTCATTAATAGTATAAATTTTTAAAAGGATACTTTTGTTATTATCTAATTTTTGTGAGGATAATTTTATATTTATATTTTATTAAAAGTATAAGAAGTAGAACTTACCTAAGGATTGATGTCACCGGTCGGTAACTTTCTAGCCAAAATCGTGCGACACATGTCCCCAACTCTTAGCTAACATATTAACCTTCCAATAAATTCGAGTCACACTTGGATAGATAATTAGAGCATTAAGAATTTTGTCACCTATACAATCATAATCTCCAACATATCCGTAAACAAACATGAGCATGTAGTCGAAGCATTAATGCATACAAAATTTCAAAGAACATGCCATACAAGAAGTCTCTAGTAAACACTGAGAAGGGACTTTTTAAAAATAAGGAGAGTGATAACTCCATTTTATTAATATATGTCTTATAACATAGTTTTGAGTGTGTAGGAGAAGCATCCCTAAGTTCCACACTTGGATAAATAATTGGGGCATTGAGGATTTTGTTGTCTATACAATCAAAATCTCATACACAACATATCTGTAAACAAACATGAGTATGTAATTGGAGCATTAGTGCATACTGAGTCTCAAAGAATATGCCACACAAGAAATCTCTATATATCAAGAAGGGACTTTTTAAAAATATAGAGAGTAACAACTCTATTTTATTAATATATACATCATTACATAGTTTTGAGTGTGCAGGTGGAGTATCTCTAAACTCTACACTTTAATCTATAGCCCAAGTTACAATACTCACCCGGTCACTAAACACACCCTCTTTAAATAGCATTCTAAGCTAAAGCCTAAATAATAAGAATAAATATATTTTTTCTGAGTTGACATAACAACTTTTCTTTTAACTTCTAAGGGTTTTAATACGTCATGTCATATGGACGCGAAGATAAAAAAATGTAAGGATTATAATCACGTATTTTTCTATTCATATTAGACAAATAATCGATACTAAAAAAACATAAATATCCTAAAAAAAATAAAAAATTCAGAAAAATAATCTACAAGAATATTTACCTCATAATTTGCATCACAAGGCCTCCTCTTCATAGTTGATTTTTACACTAAATTTCATCCAAAATCAAATATATTTACTTATCAAATTGATTCACAATATCAACTTATGACAGTTATATAAGTAACCTTATATTTTATAGGAAGTAGAACTTCTTATAAAGTATAATTTTCTCTATTCTTTGAGTTAACAGTCAAGTAAACAACTCAAGAATTTTTTACTTGTCAAAACATTATATTTCTTATGAAACTTGTTGCAAATTAAATCATTTCTTAATCATAGCAAAAAAAAAAAAAAAGGGTGCATGCGGATGAACAAATAAGTAAAAAGCGACACCACTTTTATTTATATACGAGCTGTTGCATCGGGCAAACTTTGATCACGACACGTACTAGACATAGTGTGTGTCCCTTTTTTTTTTTTTTTACATTAACATGACTCTTGACACATTTGTGACATGTCGTCAACACGGTTAAAATTTCTGATAGGATCTAATCAAAATTTTTAAGGCTTTTATGTTTTAAAACTATTCTTAAAAAGAAATTAGAAGTTGAAAAGATTGTCTTGTATATCGACGAGTGCCAATAAGAAAGATGAGAATAATGACGATAACAACAGAGATGACAGTGGTGAAGAGATCATTGGCGTGGACCTATGTTGCACGGATACTGGAACGCGGATACGGGAATACAGGGACACGAATAAGGGGACACGACATTTTCAGAAGTGTCGAGCTATTTTTACATGATAAATGAAGTATCAGTGTCGAGAAGTGTCAGAAACGGGAACATTTCTGATACGCGGATACGGCTATTATATGAAGTGTCGGTGCATCGTAGGCGTGGACCTATAGACAATTACTTATGTTTGGTTTGAAATCAATTTTTTTTTATAATTAAATTGATTTAGATAAATTTTATTAATTGAAAATGATGTTAACAATCAATTATTTTAATTTATTTATAAATAATTTTTTTATTTAAAATATATAAAAATATATAAAATTCAATTAAAAGATAATATGTTAAGAAAAGAATAAATTTTTTTATATAATATATATTTTATATCAAGTGAAATGAATTTTAACGTAACTCTTAATAAATTTAATTAATTTTATAATAATATAAATATAATTAAAATAAAAATTATGAATAAAATAATTTTTTTTAAAATTCAAATATCATTTAAAAAATTTATTTAAAAATAAAATAAAATGAAATCTTATTTTACGTTATTTCAAACAAGAGATTAAACTTTCAGGCACGCTTTCTGTCTGTCTTTGTCATGGGATACATAAAATAAAAATATGGAAGGAATGCTTGAGATATCCCTTGACTTTCCTTTGAAGGAATAGTACAATTTGTTATACTTTAGTTTCATGTCATTATTTTTGGTGAAATATCTTTTAATATCAATGTTATGATATAAAGTTGATTATATTTAATAATTTTTTATGTGTCCATATATTTTTTAAACTCAAATAATTGTATTATATATTGTTGACGTCGAAATATGGTTCGTGTATGGGAACCAAACTCCGACCAACAGGATATAGAGTTCGGGAATCAATGTCACTCTTGAAGTGTTATGAAAAATGGCCGAGAGGAAGAGGGAGAAGGAAAAACAGTATTTTTAACGTGGTTCGGCCAAATCCGGGCGGTACCGGACCCTACATCCATGACGGAGATTTTATTGATAATATGTAGAAGCTTTCTTTACAAGATTGGCCTCTCTCCCTTCTGCTAACAAGGCAGTCCTATTTATAGAAGAAAGAGAGCAGACATGTATTAAATGCTAGCTAGAGTTGCGTTACATCAAATAAATGGGAAAAGACATTAAGAAGTCTGTATCCGGTAATGGGCTGTGAAGCAGGCCTTATTAGGCTGACAAGTAGGCTTCGTAGCCGCCATTGTGTCAGGCGAAGTACTCTGCTGTTTCGAGCGAGAGCTTCTCGAGGAAGCCGTTTTAGACTTGCTGCAGCAAGGTGAGCGAACGCGACTGGAGCGGCCGCTGATCCGATGCCCGAGCCTATTATCGCTGAGTCACGCTGTCGCTGAGGTGCAGTCTTTCAGACCATGGTCGAGCGAGGCGGTTGGGACAGGGTTTAGCGCCTGTTGCGTACGTTGCCGTTTGTTTGGGCTCCCGAAGGCTCTTTGTTGAGACGCGAGGGCTGGTTCTTGGGCTCTCGAGGACTCGGGGATTCATCCGTACGAGGCTATTTTTATTGTATAACATATATATATATATATATATTATATTGTGTATTATATTTTTGAACTTTGTCATGTCGTCCTATTTGTGTCGTGTTATATCTCATGTTATTGTATGTGCTTTTTAGGTATAGGTGGTATTTGATTGAGTGAAATGAAAAAGAAATAGGAGATGAAATTAAAAATTATGTGATTTAGTTAAGTGGAATGGATGAAATTTTACATTTCATAAAATGCTATATTCCATCAAATGATGAAATATTTATTCCATCCAAAATTAGGTGGAATGAAAGACTTCACCCAATTTAATTTAAAATTTAATATTTATATAATATATAATTTAATATATTAAATTAATATTAATATATAAAATTTAATAATATTAAT
>JANHAO010024999.1:0-11463 GCA_026873985.1 Saraca asoca
AATGTAAAAAATAAATTTTTTGCCAGCGTTTGCCACAAACGCTGGTAAAAAAACGCTGGTAAAACCCAAAAATTTTGTAGTGCTAAAACAATTGAGAACAACTTGTATATATAAAGGTTGGTTCAATCAAAGTAAGCTTAAATCACATTTCTGATGCCTCTCACGAGACTATAAGTAAATATAACAATCAACCTGAAATTTGATACATAAAAGAAATATAAGAGATGCTAAATAATAGAAATACCATTAAATATCTAAAACATACCCAATCCCATCTATTAGTGGGATCTTTACCCCATACTAAAGCAGAAGGCTAGCTCGGACGAGTCACTCACATGGTCACTGGCTTAAGACCTTCATGAGAAGACTATGCAATCTGGGGAGGAGGCTACTGAATCAGCTGCACATGACTAGATGCTTGGTGAGGTGAAACTACAACACTAGCTACAATTTCGACAGTGACAAAGTTTGTATGGATAACGTGATACTATGAATAGCCAAAGACAAATGAGTGATAGCCTTACCATGATCTCTACCCATATGACCACCCTTGATACCATTACCTTTACCCCCACATTATTATACCTGATTGGAATAATTGAATCGATTAGTTATTCATCACAATGATTTATTACGTCATATACTATCAACAATCAATATAGACATATGTTCCTCATATCTTCCAAAACTAATTCAAGCAATTTACCATTTTGCACCAATTTATCACAAAGCTATGTAAAATAAATCCCAACACATCAACACACATAAGTTACACATAATTCATGGAAGAATAAATATAAAATGCAAAGTGTTCCATCATTTACTAAACCTTCAATAACAAAACATAAATAAAGGTTCACCCAATAACAATAGTGATAATGTTCCTTATGGTTACAAGAAGGCTTCTCACATAGACAACAGATCACTACTTGTATCATCAATGCAAAAACACACCAATTATATTCAATGAAATCTACTCCATAAGCAAAGGAATAAAAAATGGTACTTACACTTAGTAGGATTATTAGGTTCTCTTTAGACATAAACATATAAAAGATTGATTAATAAGTTTATTTGGTATGTTTACATGACTCTTCATTTGATTCTTCTTTGTTTTGCATACGGCAACATACAAACTTTGAATCAAAATTTGAGAAGCTGAAGTTCAAAATCAATTTCTTCTTCACATTGGTAAAGAACAAATAATTTGCAAATAATCAAAGATTACTTAACAATTTGGACAAGCAAAAACAAATTATGAGGAGCTGCTAAGCATAAAAGGGATCATCACACACACACATTGCACCAACAAATATGGCCTATCAACCATTTTGCTATACAACACACACATTGCTTTAGTAAACATGGCCTCTCAAGCAACCTGCTATACAGCGCGCATACTCATACACATTGCACCATAATCCTAGAGGACCAATTAGGCTCCACTCTATAGGGAAGGTTAGCTTTCCATTTACAACTTAGTTTTCTAAAGGCCATCTTTCCATTTCTCTGCATTATCATAATATAAAAGCAACAATCATTTCTCAAAATAAAGTTGTTCCTTTCGGTGATAATTTTAAAAAACAAAAGTATATGTTTTGATGTTGTTCTGCTTTCGAATCAGTAATACGAAGAAGAATGTTTAGCAATAAGGGTCATATCCAATCAACTTGAAGCCAACACACTAGTTTGCAAAAAACTTTATATTACTTTAAAATTCAACACTTCAATATCAATTTTTCAAACTTCCAATCAATTTAAATATTATAAAATTAATTTGGAAGATTATGGAGAGTTCAAGTCTACCACTACAACTATTTAACATTCTCTTCTTCTTATTTTATCTTAGTATAACTATGGTACCCACTATTGAATATCATCTCTCTGCAAAATGTTCTCTATCTATAATTGGATTGAATTATTTAAACCATCTTACATGTTTGCAACATATATGCTATAACTTATAACAAGATTTAGTCTTCTAACAATGAAGCTTACAAAATAAGTTTCAAGAATGGCTTCAACAAAGGAAAATATACAAGCACTAGCACTCATTGTTTCAGGATTACAAATGGTCCTCAAAATGATTTAATAATGCACTAGATTATCTCTATGCCAACTAGCAAATTGCTTTCCCTTTGGCCACTCAATTCAAATATATATCAATTTATCAATACTTTTTCAATTCAATGCAAGGACAACTAAACCTAATCCCTAACTAAACCCTAATATCACGAATCTTAATCAAAATTTAAATCAAATCCTAACACTACGAATCCCTAACTAAACCCCAAAGTTATAAATTTTATATTTTCAAATTACATCAAGATTAGTTTTAAGGTATGAAACTTACCTTGTTTGGTTGCAGGCAGCGCACGACAATCTTCAGCAATGGTGGTGCCATAGCGGAAGAATCAAATTGAATGCTAGGAGAAAGAGCATCACAAAGTTGGTGAAAGAGAAAAACAAGAGAGAGCAAAATGCATAAGTGAAGGTTCTGTCTAAAAACATGGGATATTTTTAAGTTAGCGAATTATTGCTAAACCCAATAAATGAAATAGTGTGTTCCATATTAGCAACAGACGCAGTGATAAATCTACACAATTCCATTAGCAAATCCACTACTAAATAGGTAGAATACTTTTTTTAAAATGGTGAAACTTTTTAGAAAATAATTTCATTGTCTATCACTAATTCCATCAATATTTTAAATTTCAAAATTCTCACTTCCAAATTCCATCAGTAATTCCATCAATGGCTTTAGTGGGAAATTCAAGCTAAATTTTCTAACGAAATTAGCAATGGAAGTGCTCCTACTTGTCATTAATTCTATCATTAAATAATAATTATTTTTATAAAAAAAAAAATTGGGCAAATTAAAGCATGGTTTTCTGACGTAATATCTGATGATATTTTTGTCATTATGTTTCCATTGGCAATTAGTCAAATTCTTGTAACAGGGTCCCTGTTCATTAGTAAAGGCCGTTTCTTTTTGTTCTGATTAGAGACATTTTTCTAGTCCGAAGCTTCCCAAGTTTCCAAGAGTCTTTTCCAAACCTCCTCAATGATCCACTGAGGCATTTGGGCTTTTTCTTGGGCCTCCTGCATTAAATCTCAGAGCCACTCAACCGCTTTCGAGTCAAAGTTCCTCTTAATGGTGGCTTCATTGTAAGGCTCCTACCTATACTTGTCTAGCAAAACAATTAAAATTAGTATTGTCCATATATTCAAATAGAAAACTATTGTTAAAATAAAATAAAAATGCATAATTTTTACCTTAAACATCCTCCACTATAAACCTCATGTTTCAGGGCCCACCTTTTTCCAATTAGGCCATGCATAATCAAATTTACTCTTAATGATGGCCTGTATAATTGCCCGCACTGTGGATGTGGGGTTGATAAACCTGTTGACATGTAAAAATGAGTATATGATTAATTGTAATAAATAAAATATAATAAGTATAAAGAAAATCATTATAATTATACTCATATAAGGCCCTCTGGCTTGATCCATGACCAGTGTGTCAGGAGCTTGCTGCTAGAAGGGTGCATCAAGCTGAACAATCAAAGATGACATTGCAATCAATTGCTAAAGGTAAGATTTGATGGAAGACATAAGGGTGAAAGGGCTATCGGTGTGGTAGACGTGTAGGCTAGGTTAGAGATGAGTAGCTAATATATGAGACGGTGTGAAGGAGGGGGAAGATGTGGTGGTGTTGTGTTCGGAGTTGGCATGACCCCTACAACCATGCTCTCTAATGGTCCTACTAGCATCTTTGCCTATAGCTTGACCATGTGCTAATATTTATACAACAAAAATTAAAACTAAGTTTAAGTCATATATATCATATTTTTCCTAACATTAACTTAAAATTAATTTCAAGTTTTATTATTTTCTTTCCTACTTTAAAAGAAAACTAATATCAAGTACATTAGTAGTACAAAAATATAGATTCAAAGTTAGATAAATAATATCATGTTAGAAGAAAGTAATATTTACGTAAAACTACTTTGTATTAGTTGAGGAATGAAAAGTCACTTGATAAGGAAGTAAAAATTTTCTCTATTAAGGTTCAGAATAAAATTTTGAGAAGAAAAGAAATATAGCATATTCAAATGATAAGGGTGAAACCTAATCACAATCTACGATTGGAGTAAGACTCAGCTTCATCATCTAAAGATGTCACCTCCATTTTTATCTTAAAATCCTATCCAAATCTAAATGAAAAAATTTTAAATTTCTTATCAGATGGCTTCTTATTTCCCAACAAATATAGAGTAATTTTATGTAAATATTATTTTCTTCGAATATTTCTTAACACACTATTATTTGTCTAATTTTGAAGTCATTGTCTTATACCATCGATATACTTGGAATTAGTTTTCTCCTAAATCTTATTCTAAACTTACTTAAATTTATTTTCTTCTAATTTTTTCTAATATTTTTTTTATTCTTATTCTAAATATAATTTAATTTATTTTTTCTAATTTCCCCTAATAGGTATATTCTTATTTCAAACATACTTAAATTTATTTTCTTCTACTTTCCTTTGATAGCTTTTTTTATTTTTATTCTAAAATACTTAAATTTATTTTCTTCTAATTTTTCCTAATAATTTTGTTTATTCTTATTCTAAACATATATACTTAAAATTATTTTCTTCTAATCTCTAAACCCAATTTCAGTCCCTAAACTAAATTTCGTCAATATTCACCGATATACAATATTCAATCTTTAAATTTACTTTAATTTATCAATATTTACATTATTCACATATTCACAAATATACAATATTTAATCTCTAAACTCAAGTTCACCACACGAGTATTGAAGTTTTATTTTCGTTTGATTTATTTTTCTTTGTAAATTAAATTTTCATAGAATTTCCTTATATTTAATCTCACAAGTACTTAAATACGTGGATTACAATCTTTTTCCCACTCTTGCAATCTTAGCCAGAGGTATATGTATATTGTAAAAACTCTATCTTTCATAACTTATTTTTTGTATCAGAATTTCTTTTTAGTGATTTCGTATCATAATATTTAATATGCAATAGCTTACCCATTCATGTAATGGAGATGAAAAACACACTCAATCCGACTCTAAACGTAGATTATAACGAAGAGTTAAAATAACTTGTGAACTGCATTTGTATTCAAGGTGTATTCGTTTGTTATAAATTTTCAATTGTACACGTTTTATTAACTTATTGTTTTAAGATAATATTTGTTTGTCAAACTATTTGAAGATAAGTTGATGATTATATTATTTTAATTGCATCTAAAACTAATTCCTTTGTATAATTATTTCTTTAACTAATTTATTCCGTGCAACACACAAATGAGCAACTAGTATTTACATATTCAATTTCTAAAGTCAATTTCACTAATATTTGTATATTCACCAATATTCATATATTCACATATCCACAAATATATAATATTCAATCTTTAAATTCAATTTCTCTAATATCTTAAGTTTTAAAAAAAATTAAAAACTAATAGATTAAAAAATACCTATATTTAGTGTAGAGCAAAAAAAATTACGAAAAATGACTTAAACAAACTTCAATAGTAGTGAAAATAGTGAGAGAAGAATGGAATTATGAAGCAGCTTTGGTGGGGGAGAAGGAGAGAAAGAGGGAAATGGGATTCTAGTGCCAGTAATGCTAATATAATCAACTCTCCTATAGCATTTTGATAACATTTCTCATGATAAAATATATGAGAACGTTAATAAAACGATATGTTTCATACATTCCCACAACAATTATTAGGATTGTACATTTCTTTGTTTTTCTATTGTCTTTAGTCCCTCATTTACAAGGATACTAACTATTATGTCTGCCAAATTTCATAATCAGCATTGATAATCTTTTATTTTTATTTTTGTTATAATTATTCATAAATTTTTCCATCATCATCATTATCATCATCAATTCATGTATGTTACATTATTTTATACATTATATTGTGTTGTAAATTTTCTAATAAATTAATTTAGACTTAAATATTTAATACATTATGAAAAATTTACAGAAACAACTGTATAGTACAAAAACTATCCGGCCATTTTTTTGCCAATACTAAGAGCAATTTTAATAAAAATTATATCATTAGTATTGAAAACATAAATTCAGATCTGAAGATATAAATTGATTGACAGAAGACAATAAATCAAGATTTAATTTTTATTTACATTAGTTTTTATTATAGTTTAGGGTTTAAGGTTGAATTTTTATTTACATAATTCTCACATTCCATTATCTTTATTATATTTACTTTGCATTTTAATTTTTTTAATTCAAATATAATTATTCATTTAGTTAATACCTTTAGTATATGTATTTACAGAATTAAACTTACTTTAATTCATTATAATTATTTCACTAATTCATAATTTCTTTATCGACTTAGAATCCAATTCATCTACAAACTTGATCAACACTAGTTATATCCACACTGCATGCCCTCTTCATCCAAGTTAACATATCGACATTGTCAACTGGACTTCTGATTCAAGGTGCCGTATGATATCAGTAAATGGGTATTTATAAATTTTACATTTGTTTAATATAAAAGAATTAAATCAATAATTCATATTCTCCCTAACTCATGCGAAGGGACAAGATATATTTTCACTTTATTCTGGATTTCAAAAAGGTATAGAAGAATTCTCCAACTTGCAGATTGAGAGAGAGAGAGAGTGGTAAGGAAGGTACCTAGCTTGCAATGTGCGATGAGATCAGAAATGATCAGATTGAGGAGCAGAGAGAGGGAGCTGTCAATCGGGATTTGGGGTTCCAAGAGAGCTTATTCCAAGAGAGACAGCAGAGAGCTCAGGCCCCCATCATTGTCTCAATTATATATTATCAGAGACGAATTGCTACACACGATGCTCGCTTCCTGTCTATGTCAACGTCATCCTCCATTTTAGTCATCCTAGGTATATAACGTTTAAATCCATTCTACCACAAAATTAATAATTAATATATTTATATTTTTTATTTAATTTACATCTTTTTTATTTTATTATTGATAATAATAATAATTGACATGAAAAAAAAAAGAAATCAAATGTGCATGAAAAGTTATGCTTCAATGCATTTATTACAAAAATCATAACGATACACATTTTTTATTAAATATTGTAATTTTTTCATAAAAATAAAAAAAATTAAAATTTTTTATTATAATTTTCAATGATAAAATTATAAATTTATATATATTTTAAATTTTAAATTTTATAATTTTTACATTGAATGTCTATAAAAATTCGCAAAATTTTTAAATAGGACGAGATAATAGCAAAATCCACGAAAATATCAACAAAGCATTAGCTTAAAGGACAAGTCTGATGTGTAAATTGGTGAAGAACAAGTGTGTTGTTTCATTTGATACGCCCTACGTGCACAGTCACACTGCATACTTATCCTACAACGTAAGCTTGCGTGTCTTACATGTCCTCATGTGCCAATATTACACTCCTTTTCGTCTCACCCTCCTTGTACGAGCTGTACCATCTGTATTTTCTCATTTTGTTTATTATTTTATTTTATTTTTAAAAAGATGAAAATTTTGAGATTTATTATTTTAATACAATTTTTTTTATATTTATTCCTTTCATATATATATTCACACTTCTTCTCCAAAATAAAAGGAGAGATCCATACTCCTTTTTATCATCTTAAATTTTCTTGCCACCATTCATCAACTTGAAAAATGGAGGAAAATAACATGAAAACAAATAATTTGTGAAATGGAGAGAGTAATACAAACCATTTTTATTTTTTAAAAATGAATCTTTGCTAAAAATTCTACTAGAAATAAATTATAGATTAGGCTAAAATGTAAGGAACCTCCTTGAACTATATCTCTTATATTTTAAAACTCAATAATATACCTCCTTAAACTATAAATTGCATACATTTTACTTCCTCCATCTATATTTTCATTTACTCTGGACAAAATTCCTTCACGTGACAAGCATTTTTCTCTTTCATTTATTCTCTTGTCAAAAAAAAAAAAAAAAAACCTTCAAACGAAGAAAATGACCTTTGTTTATAAGTGACCAGGGTACGATGCTAAATCTGTAAGGTCTGTCAACAACAATGGCAGAAAGGGTCATTGGTAAGTTTGGTTCAAAGTAAACGGACGTGTTTAGTTGGAAGGAAAGTTAAGGAAATATCATGCTCTGTTTTGTTTAGGATCTTTTTAGAAGGTTTTTGTCTTGAATGGCTAGCATAGATGTTTTGGATGAAAAAGATTAAATTTTTGATTAGTTTAAGGTTTGAAGTTGAACTGCAAGTTTAATTTTATTTATTTTCTATTTATTATGATTAAAAGAAAAGAATTATGCATTTAAATCTGTTCAGTTTTCTTTTTAAGTATGTATGAATGTAAAAAAAATACAGAGTAGGATATATCCCTGTGCATATAAATTATTTTTTTCATGATTTCAATAGAAATGCTAATGTTGTTCTTGCTTTTTGCCCCATCAAATGCAAGCTACGATGCACCGACACTTCATATAGCAGTCATGTCTGCGTGTCAGAAACGTTTTCGACACCGACACTCATCGACACCGACACGAAACGGGGGCCGTATCCGTAATTTTAAAAAATTCAAATACCCGTTCCCTATTTCGAAACTCATGTCAAGCTCGATTCCGGGTCTATGTCCGTAATTTTAAAAAGTTTAAACACACATTCTATATTTTAACATGTATGTCAAGCTCGATTTCTAACTTATTATTTGTTATGCCCTGTTATTTAATATTATTAGTACTTATTTTTATATGAAAAAATAATAATTACAATATATATTTACAAATAAACATAATATTTTTTAATATTTGTAAATGTACCCCTATATTTTTATTATTTATACATATTCCCCACGTATCGATGTCCTATATTTTTTGAAAATATCATATTCTCGTGTTCGTATCCGCATTTACCCGTGTCCGCGTATCAATATCCATGCAACATAGAATGCAAGTATCATGTTAGAGCCTTTGAATTGATGGCACATATGAAATTTTTATTACAATGAAATCAGTGTTAAGTTTCGTTACAAACCATAGCTTCAATTTAAGAAGCATTACTTTGCTTTGCTTTTTGAAATTTGTAAACCAATTATTTGCTTTACAAACCAAGGTACTTATTAAAGATAACCAATCTTTCTCAATCTATGATGTACTAAATGAGCAAGCGGACCACAACTGCAATACTGGTTGCAAAAATCTCCATTGTCAATTGTACTTGTGAATGATTGGGAGATTTTTGTTCACAATAAATGAAAATATAAATGAAGTGGCGTAAAATGTACACAATTTATAATTTAAGGAGGCCTATTGTTGATTTGTAGAATAGAGGGGGGTAAATTGCACAAGGGATATAGTTCAAGAAGTTTCTTCCCATTTTAACCTAAAAATTATATCAAACATGCTAATAATATAATAATAACAATATTTATTGAGAAACATTATTAATAAAATTATTTTTGAGTATTCTTATAACAATATGAATTCTTGAAATCAATTAATGGTTGACATTTATCAGAGACTCTTTAACATTTAAATTATATTGTTGTGTCCTTAATTTCTAATCAAAAGTAAATTTCATTACAAAATAAGATAAGAGATTCTATTAATTAAATTATGTTGTTGCATCATTATTTTTTAATTAAATTTCATTACAAAATAAGGCGAGCACGCACTATCTTCATGCTTCAAGTTCAAAGAAGTTCTTGTGTGATTTGAACATGTCAAGTAATATGATAAAATTATTCCTAATTTCTCTCTTGATAACTTAAACTTTTGGAATTAATTAATACTTGCCGACTAGATTTGTGCATTTAAGTTTTTTCAAAGCTCAAAATTTTCTCATGTTAATTACTATAAAGTCTACATATAAAATAAGTTTTCTAAGTCTCATGATAATTCGAGAGAGAGGGAAAAAATTTGTATGTTGATTGAACTTCACATCTTGTATCTTTCTCCCTTAATTGAAAATGCTTATTTGACGGTGAAATGCTTTAACTTTCACCAAGGAAAAACCATAATTTATTCTTTTATATTGATTGGTTGGATGTGGATTGAAGCTAGAAGGAACAAAATCTTTTACTTGACATACTTCCCCTGCCGTCATTTTTATTTCTTTCACTTGTCAAGCAAAAGATGTTTTCCAACTTTCCAAATGAACAAGTTTCATCACTTTCACCGCTTCACACGTTTTCCAAAAGAAAACACCCTCATTCTTCTCAATTTCCATAACTTATGCTTCCATACACACTCTTCCTCTCCCTCTTATGTCACAGTTTTTGTATGCAATGGAAAGATGAACAATAGGATAATGCTTTCACCTCTGCAAATAAATTTTGAATGTAATAAATATATAAAAAAATTATAATTTTATCATTCAAAATCATATAAAAATATAATTTTTCTTACTTTTATATTAAATTTACAACTTCCTATAAAAAAAACATTATAAATATAACCCTAAACCATGTTTACACAATTTTGCTCAAATTTTGCTAAAGTGTAAACTAATTTCTACTTTTAGATGGCTTTATTTGATGGAAAGCTGCAAGTGCAGTGAGCAAGAAAATGGCGGCATGCAGATATTTGCTGCTCTGATTTAATCTTTTATTTATTAATTTGAGATTGAAGTCTAATCCACGTGGAACCTAAAAGCTATAAAGAATGCTTTCAGTCAACACTCATTGAGGGAAATGCATATAATTGTCTTAATTAGTCTCTCTATTTGCCATAACAGTTATTAAACCAAAAAGTTAGTTGTACGATTAATTTAACTAATTTTACTTACAGTCTGCGCAAAAATGCGTGCAGAATTATTACAATTGTTAGAAGGGTATGAATTAATTGTACACTACAACTGTTGAAATTTTACAAAAATCCATTAGAATTCGACATTTCAATAGAAATTCTAACGAATTTCGATCCGTTGAAAAAACGCTCGTTGAAATGCCTGATTCCAACGATAAATTTCAATGGAAAAAAAATTTCAACAGAAAAAGATTCGGTGAAATATCAATTTATAAATTTTCTCCAACGAGCAATTCTAACGGATCAAATTTCATTGAAATTTTAAAATTCCGTTAGAATAAAATTCTAACGAAATTTGGTTTGTTGGAATTTTAATTTTATTTTTTTATTATTTTTTTATATAAACTCCAATATTTAATACAAAATAAAATCAAATTTGAAATATATTTTTACACCTCTTCTTATGAAATAAAGAATTTTGTTTATATTATAAATAAGATAGAATTTCTCAATATACATGACAATAATCCGATACTAATTAGCTCACAATATCTACAAATTCAAGACTTATAGAAATGTGTTTTATACTAATTCTCTTTTACAAAAATTTGTTAAATGGTACTCTCCATCTGTGCAAGTTAATTAATTTCTACAAATTTGAAGTTG
>JANHAO010025000.1:0-11462 GCA_026873985.1 Saraca asoca
AGCTAATTTTACCAAACACTTCTAATACAATCAGCTAGGTTATCAGCTTTCAGCTAACAGTTAGCAGCTAGCAGCTAGTAAAATAGCTAACAGCTAGCTTATCAGCTATCAGCTAGCTTTTCAGCTACTTGCGCCAAACAGACTCTTAGTACTGTGTCACATGTCACAAAACTCTCAAGTCATGCACACCTTTTTATGTAATGCAAATCCTCACTCTCTCTCTCTTAAAGATTAATACTTAAATTTATTATTTATTTATTTATTAATTTTATAAGATTTATATATATTAAAATTATAAATTTTTAATTTTTAAAATATTAAAAATTATAATAATTAATTTTAATTTATTAAATGAAATAAAAATACATGTTATAATAAAGGTATGCTATTGATGATAAAATTTGATTCTACGAACCCAAATCTTAGTCAATAAGAATAGTTCTTGAAACCTCTAAACTGGATCCAAATCTTAGTCAATAAAAATAGTTCTTGAAACCTCTAAACTGCAAGCAGAGAAAATACAAATAAAAATAGGAAAATAGAGAGAAAAGGAGGAAGAATAATAAACACCGAACCTTTTAACGTGGTTCAGCTAAAATCAGTTTGACTCCTATATCCATGATGATTTTTTATTAATTTGGAGAGATTTTAGCCGTGTTACGGTACACAGATTCAAGCTTTTTTTATAGTGATCTCCCTCCTCTTATTTTTAGAGGTTAGGGAAGTTACAATTGTAATTATACAGTTTGTGAATCTATCATATCAGCCGCTGCAGCCAATTAATGCTAAGCAGCTCTCTATCGGCCTATAGGAGGCTGGTGTGTAAGTTTCTGGGGCTGATCTGTCAGCTAGAAGCATGTGCCTTTGACCGCTGATTGGACTTAGGCATTCAGTATCTACATTTTGGGGATCACTAGCTCTAGTGACCCAAGCTCACCTTATGCTATCTGTGTGCTATGCGAGATGATCTCATTTCCTGGCTTAACCAGAGCATGCCTTCTAGGAGAAGAATGAAGATTTTCGTCGTCTTAGCAAATCAGGGCTCGTTGCTTAGCGAGCTAAAGGTATGCAAGTGGTTATCTAACGCCTTTGTCATGTGACCCCGGCTCGTCCATTAGGCTAGTTTATGTAAGTCCACTTCCAATTTCACTATATGCATAAGGGGTTTAAACAATGTCCAATTAGAAAATGATTATTATGAAAAATTTCAAGAAGCCTTAACATTAGAGTTCAATGGATTGTGGGACCCGACATACTTTAAAATGTTATACTTATGTTTTGATGATGACTGGTTTGTGTTTGGACAAGTCTGTTTCTACAAAGACAGTATTTTTACTAGTTTCATACCTAGTTGCTCTTTATTTTGTAGAATTTTATGTTCACTATATACAGAGATCCTTCTCCTGAATTTTTCAAAATTCAAATGAAAGAGCAACCAACATGAGCTAGCCTTTATGTACCTTGGTAATGACAACTCATCAAAATTTCAAGTTTCAACTAAAAGAGTAAGTTGCTTCAAGTCCAATACTTTTGACCAAAAGTGGCAAGTCTCTGGACACACGAAAGGAGCAAGCAACCTTACTTAGAGACCAAGTCAATCAAAATTATAATACCTTAAATTTTTAAAATTAATTTTGGTAATAAAATGACTTTTTTGAAAAAAATTTGAAATGGTGAATTTGAAAATTTTGAGAATTTCGAAACTATAAATTTGAGGCTATGAAATATAGTAGAAATAGATTATATAAATTGTAGGAATCATTAGGCAATCAAAATTTCCATTTTCAGTGTTTTGAAAATAAAATTCGTGTTTTGGGATTTAATTTCCAAAAAACTTCAAAAAAATCAAAATTAGGATTAGGGGTGCTCTGCAACTACAATATTATAATCATTACAAAGGTAATTAATTATCTAATTTGTGTTAAAATTTCATGGTCATTGACAATCAGTAAATATGTTAATTTTGGACTCGAAGTTGAAAAAATAGGAAAAATTTGCTAAGTCAAAGATGAGTCAAATAAAAGTTGACTATTCTTTTTTCCATTTTACCCCTCCCAAGTTGGTTCTCTTTCCCTTTTCTTTAGCCTTTCCCTGATTACCTTCATGCAAAACACACCTCATCTTTAACAAAAAATCTTTCTCTCTTCAAATTCTCAAGATATTGAAGCAAGTCTTCACACTGATAAGTAAACATGAATAATAATCCCATGAAGATTGTGGCTGATGTCTACACAACCACCGTAAAAAGCCTTTTAGGGGCATATCAAATTAAGTTTCATTATATTATCATACTTAATCTAGCTAGTTATAAGGTGTTGTATGAGGTAGAGATTGTACCCCTGGAAGCCCCGAATGTCCTTCTTATGATAACCATAGGATGGTTTGATCCCTAGTCATTCAACCATCTTCCTTTACATTTTGCTAACTTTTTGAAAACTTATATATAGAATGGTCATAGTGTATTTAAGGGTTTAATTAGTTTAACCTATACTTGGTATCATGAAAGCTATAGATTAATCTAACTTTTTGATTACCTTTACCCTTATTAGGACATCGGGTGGTTAAAGGGATGATTTCATAAAGGTTCTTTTGAAGAACAAAAATGAAAATTTATTGAACAAATGTTTAAAGAGGTATATGCTTGTTGGGCAATACCTTTGTACAGTATAAAAAGTATATATTTTCCCAATGTGTCTATCTTTCTTTCTACAAGCTTATAATTTCTCAATCAACTAACTAAGTTCGAGCAATTGCTCATAAATGTTAAAATAGGTATGAATAGAAATGGATAATGGAAACAGGATAAATGTTAGTGACTATCAATATAGAATTAATGCTCACGCCGATCATGACCAGGAAATTAGGTCGTGACTTTGGTGCCAAGCTTAACTATAAGAAAAGAGCTGGACTTCACATTAAATCACACAAGAATATCTTTCTTCTCTAAGAAGGCTTTTCTCTCTAGTTTTGAATCTTCTCTAGTCTTCTTCTAAGGTTTTCACTTGCAAATCTACACCTTGAGAGTGTGAGAAAAATTGTAGCCTCTTTGAGAGAAAATCCTTTTTAATTCTTGAGTATTTTGTAAGATTAACTAGCTATAGGTTGAGTGTGAGCGAAACACCTATAGGAACCTTATAACTAGGAATTATGCATTGGTATGAGGTTAGAAAAATCCTCAAGTTGAAACATAAGATTGCATGAGTCCTTGAAAGCTCAAGTGAGAAAGATTGTGAGGGCTATCAAAAAGAAAAAATGCTAGTGAATAATCTTTGAGGTGCCAATTGTGCTTAAGAGAGAGAAGTAGACCTAAATAGATGGTTTTCTCTCTAAATTATTGAACCTTTATACATTGGTGCTATCATTTTCTTTCTTTATTATTTTATTTTCATACATTTTAGCTTGCTTTTATTTATTTGCTATTTACTTGATTTTTCATACAATTATTTAATTACTCTTTTCAAGGGCTAAAGTTTTTAAAATATAAACTTGTAATCTGTAACACCAATTCACTCTCTCTTAGTATATTTGTCCTATCATGGATTTTCAATAAGAAAGGTAATTTTATTCAATTGTGAATGATTTTATCAAACCATTGATAAGGATTGCAAAATCTATCCTCAATACGGGCTTGTAGAAGTACATGCTACTCACAAGTGTAGCAAATATGATTCCTTCGTATTAACACAACAAACAATTTAAGTAAATTACACACCATTTCGGGATCCATTGAGAGATTGATTATATTGGTTGATGGTCATTAAGACTATAACACATTCCCAAATTTATGCTGCAACGATGGTGATTACAAATGATGCATTTTAAGATAATGAAAACATCAATACATCACCTATTGTGGTTGAAAGAAAAAGGACAGGTGATAACAAATAAGTGCAATGATTATTTGATGTGATATTAAAAGGGGAATAAATGGTGTTTGAAGAAGATGAAGAGAATGAGGAAAACAAAGATTACAAAGAAAAGGAGACTAACAAAGACGAGGGTATATATAGGTAGAAGAAAATTTGAAAGATTAGATTAGTAGCCTGTGGTTGACATTATTATTGTGAATTTCATTGAAAGATTAGACTAGTAGTTCCTTCTCTTTTTTCTTTTCCTTCTTTTGTGTCATGGTTTCATGACTCCTGTGAATGTAAACGTGACATATATCTTCTACAATTCTACAATTGGTCCAGATTTACTGTTCAAGAACTAAGTTTGGCTACCATTTTGGATACAACTTAAACATTGTGATATTAATTTAACCCTTTAAAATTGAAAATTCAACTATATCAATTTTTTAAAATCTACGATTCAACCCCTTCTCTTACGTTAATTAGGCAGAATGTAAGATATAAATTGCTAATTTTATTCTTGAAAGAGTCAAAGGGTACATCTTCAAACTGTAGAAGGTATACCGTATAACATAAGATAGAAGCAAAAGAATAATTTATAATGTCGAGAGCTTTTAATTCAAGTCACGTATAATATTTTTGTTAAATTTTTTTCTTTGCATCTGAATTCGATTTTGGATTTTTGTATATATGAGTCTAGTGAATTTATCACTTTTTTTATAAAAAAAAGATATAATTTATACATATAAAATTAAAATTATACCAAGAAAGCTTCTTAAATTATATGAAAATTACACTATCTTTTTTCAAGAATTCGATATGAAAGTATATATACATATCTTCTTATTTTCAAAATTGTATATCTTTCTTATATTGAATTTTAAGTTCTCTTTTTTTAAAATAAAAACTAACATAAATATCCATTTAATTTTTTATCTTTTGAAATTTATATTTGATGTGTATTAATAGTAATATGATTTAGATTGTTTGCAAGAGATCATAAATTTAAACCTATATACTGTTATTGTAAAAGAAAAATAACATAAGCATCTTTCTATTTTATAAAACAAAAAGTTGGCAGCATATTTTTAAGAAAAGGAACGTCTTTAATTTAGCAAAAATGTTATTTTTAGCTCTATTTTTATTTAGTTTGATCCACATTTTAAGGTACTGATTATTGTTAACTTTAGTTGTTAACGCGAATCACTCATAGAGAATGACTAATATAATTTATTCTATTGTTTTTTTATAATTAGGATGTGTTTAGACTTGGAAAAGTAGTGTGAAAGTCATGGGAAAGCTCTTCAATTTTGAAGAGAAAAAGCAAACATACAAGCACTGTCTGTTTTATAACTCTCTCTCTCTCTCTCTCTCTCTCTCTATATATATATATATATATAGCTTTTCCAGCAAGATTTCCTACATTGCTCTATTTCTGGATAGCAACAGCATACACAATATATTATCCGTCTTACACGTCCGACAACTCTCAAGTCATACGCGTGAGATCTTCTTAAATAATTCAAACCCATTTTTACTTTGATAAATAAAGATTAATTAATAATTTTATTATTTATTTATTAATTTTATATAATATATATATTAAAAATTATAATAATTAATAATTGATTTTAATTTATTGACAGGAATAAAAACACAACGTGTTGTTAACATGCTAGAACTTCTCTCATTCTACATCTTGATTAGTGGAAATTAGGATGTCTAACCAACCACAATCAAGGAATAGGGAAAAGAGCAAGAAAAGCCAAAATTTTTTCTTACACAAATATCTTTTCATTACGCTTTTTTGCTCTTATCTTTCCCCAATTCCTCCCTTGAAACTCCAAACGCCGAAAGATATTAAATAATACTTGAATGACCTTTGCATAGACACTGTTATTGATGATGACCATTTCAAGCAAACTGAATCTTATAAACTAACCACTATTTTCACTATGTTTCAATCCTTCAATTATTTATTATTTAATTTTTAAAATAAATGATAATATAATAATTAATTTATAGACATTATATTATTATTATTATTATAGTCATATATTCATTATTCTGACTTTAAATAATCAACTATCATATCAATAATTATTTATTTTAATGACAAACTAATATAGAAATCTGATGAAACATAAATTGATATTAATATTTTATAAAGAATTTGATTAGATATAATTGAATAATCGAAGCTTTGTCATTAAAATTTTTTATAGATTAAATTAATATAAGTTAAATTATTGAAAAATTAAAATAGGTGTTTAGTCTTGTAATTAATCCAACGTAGATACTAATTAAATTAAAAGGCTTACCTACATAACGAATATAATTTTGAAACTTAATTTTAATCCACTAAAAAAATATATGCCTATCATATACTTTCACGTTTTAT
This sequence comes from Saraca asoca, assembly GCA_026873985.1. Taxonomy (NCBI): domain Eukaryota; kingdom Viridiplantae; phylum Streptophyta; class Magnoliopsida; order Fabales; family Fabaceae; genus Saraca; species Saraca asoca. Next base: position 6,253 of record JANHAO010025000.1, read on the forward strand.
AAATTTTATTAACCATTGTTAATCTAAAGCGAAAATATTAATTTAAATTATTATTAAAATAATGTCATACATTACTCTTTAGTATAGTGTTAATATTCATTAAATAAATTAAATTTAAATTACTTCACTGAATCTTTAATTCACTTAAAAATATTCTTACATACTAAAGAAAAGGGGCAGCTCCAAAAACCCCACACAAGATGACAAGAAGCTTATTGTGGTTTATACGAATCTTCGCAATTTCACGTATGAAGAAAAATATTGCAAAAAATTCTCTTCAATGGTAGTTGGATTTTTATTTGTTTTTAATTTCAAAATTTAGAATTATAATCTTAAATTATAAAAAAAAAAATTTGAATCAACACACATTATCTATTTAATTATCTATTTGGTTAAAATAAATAATTTTTCATAAATTTTTAAACAAAAATCATAATATTATTATATTTTAGTTTGTTAAATTATTTTTTAAAAAATAATTTTAAATTTATTTTTATATTTTTAATTAAAATTTTATATAACTAATTTAATTTCGATCCTGTTCAGGCAAATATAAATGGAATACGTAAGTGTGATTTGAATATATAGATCACTCATATTAATCCAAATGATGAGGTGAGAGCGCATTTATTTTCATGTCTAACAAGAAGGTGTTGAAAGTCATGATAAATAAGAATGAATTAAGAAAGTGGACTACTAAAGACTCCATTCAATTGATGCAGCCCCGAATTCTACGTAATGAGTGTGTTTGGCAAGATTTTAAGCTAGCTTATAGCTTATAGTTTAAATATTTGATTACCCTTCCCGTAGAAAGTGTTCCACCAATTATCCTAAAAGATTTATTAATATTTTCAATTCAAGTTAAAACTTATTTAAGATTTAACTTTTTGGATTGACTTAATTGGTAAGATACTAAGGTTTATTTGTTGTCTTCACCGTCATATCTTAGAATCACCAACTCATAAACTGTGACTAATCAATCGATTTTATAAAGTTGTTGAATAATCAAAATTTGTTAAAAATAGATCAATCAGAATAGGATACGAATGAATGATCAGCGCATAATATCATAGATAAAACCCAAATCCCAGTAAACAGATAAACAACACGGAAGCATTAATATGAGGTTGGCTACAGCCATAAATGAGTAATAAAGGTTTGTGATTGATCAACAATATAAGGTTGGGTAAAGTCACAATTAAGTAACAAAGGCCTGTGATTGATCAACTTAAACCATAACTCAGACTATAAAATGAGAATCTCTTCATAACCTTACGCAAGTCAATGCATTTAAGGGCATAAATGAATAGCATGGTTACGTTATTAACAACAAAACGAGAATCTCTTTTAGGTCAATAATACATCATAAACGACTTTTACCATTCGTTGACAAATGACATGATCAACAACTATATAAATCTCAGATATCTTATATATATATATATGAACAATTAATTTGAATATCAAAATATATTTGATGGATCACTTTTTATAATAGGAGATTGATTTTTGTATAGGTCACTTCTCTGCAGCCTACGACCTCTTCCAGTCAGTCTAACCCAAGAGAAAAGTTTTAAACAACATAGATTGAATTTAATGATGAATTATATGTATAACTCTGGTACCCTGTGGAAACTGACAATGAATCAGAAAGATTTTACTACATTGGAGTGTTTTAACTACATTCAAATGATGCAGCCAACTGCTGTATTTATAACAAGAGAGAAACAAATCTGATAATAATCACAAACTAGAAGATAAACTATAAAAATGATTAGATAATTTTAGATAAGAATAAATGATAACTATGTAATCAAAGATATTAAATATTTGATTATCATTTATGTAGATTACGCCTCTAACACTCATCCCAGATTATTTACTAATATTTCCAACAGAAGTCAGCTGTATATGCAGATTTGTTAGTGAATAAACAGCACTACCCTGACGCTCCTATATTTACGTCTGACCTCTATTTCTATATCAATTACTAATTAAATACTGTTAACAATAATTAATTGAGAGAAAAATATGATTCAAGCGTGTGAATACAAATGTAAATTTAATTTTTTAATAAAATTCGGAGCTATGCATCTGAATTAGTGTGTCATGTTGTCAAGCTATTTTTTTTTTTTTAAATTTATTTGTTTGGTAGAACAACAAACGATTTTATATCTTTGACTAATTCTATACCATTCGATTTTCCATTTGTTTCGCAGTTAAAACTATATTAAAATCTAATTTATTATAAATCAATTGTAACTTATCATTATCATCTAAGTAACATATACAAATATTCCACCAAAAATAATTATATAATGATATAGAAGTTCTTGAGATTCGGACATGCAATTTATACCCTCTCATCTGGTATAGCTATCGTTCTCAATTTCATTATTTAGTACTCTAATACATATAATTTTCATTGATAATTTTATATAATAAAGTATTTCATGCTGTTATCTTATCAAGTCTCTTAAATATGAATGAATTCGTCCTGATGACACCAGCGTTAATCCCTTGCCTGCCATGCCGGGGTAATGAGCAGTACATTAACCTGCCATCTGTTCATTTGCTCTTCTGATGAAAATAAGAACTATTTTTGATCATTTGATCATATATTTCACGAGTGATAGAGCGAAATATAAGCTTCAATGCATTAAAAATGTTAATCAAAATTTTATTTATATTTAATAATTATATATATATTTTTTCATATGGATGCTATTTATATATACTCATAAATACATAAATGAAAATGCAGTTATACTCAATGTTATTGTTGAAATTTTTTTATATTATATATGATAAGTGACTTACTACTCTCATTTAAAAAATAAATAAATACTTGCTTTGATCCCACGTTAATGTAATTTGTATCAATTTGATCATTAAAAGATTTTTAGAATTAATTTAGTTATTTAATTATTCAAATTATGTTTATTTAAATCTTTTTCTTAATTTATTATTTTTATTTTAATATAATTAATGATATAACAACTAATTTGTTTATACGATAATATTGCAATGTTAACATGATTATATATTTATCATTCTCATTGGAAAAATTCAATAATTATATCAATAATTATATTAATTATTCTAATAATGGACTATTGCAAAAATTTGATTAAACATAATTAAATAATTAGGGGAATGAATTGATGCTAAATTTTTTTTGAAGAATTTAATTAGACGTGATTGAATAACTGAAAAACTAAATTAACACTAAAAAACTTTCAAGGGCCCAATTAATAAAAATTAAATTAATGGAGGTTAAAATAGGAGTTTAGTCAATAAGATAGAAAAATGAGTGACTAAAAAAAGAAAGATAAAACACCTATTTTTATACTTGTCATATGTAATTTTTCTCAATTTTATTTCTGTAAAATATATATTTTTTTCAATTTTATCTCTAAGTAATATAATTTGTTCAACTCCGTCTCCTAGTTGGTGTGTTGTTTAAATTTTTAATAAAAGCTAACATGAAAGGTCCAAATTTGTGCTACACAACCAATTATTTGAAATGTCATTCTAGTTGTGTAGTTATTGTACTATGGAAGAAGAGTAATGAGACCTAGCATGATATTGGTCGTTTAACCTTTGATATTACCAATGAAAAAAGGCGTGGTTGAGTTTGATCGTAGGAAGGATAAATACACTCAATCTATTAGTTAGGTTATCTAAAATTTGGTTTTTTCACGTTAATTTTATGTTAAAAATTTGAATGATAAATTAATTAAAGGAATAAAGTAAATAAATTAATATTATTTAAAAATAAAATTAAAAATATTTCATGTTATCAAAATTGAAAAAAATTACATATTAGGTGAATAAAAATGATGCTTACTCAAGAAGAGAGGCAATTAGCAAATTAGTACACAAACACAGCATATGTAGCTTCCAACCGCAGAAAAAGGAGGAGCCATTATAGTTTCTACATGTCCCGCCCAACTAACCTATTAATTTATGATTATGTGTGGATATATATTCGAAAGATATTATATTAATGCGTTGTAAGTTTAATAAAAGAATTTATTTTTGTAATATTTTATTAAAAATTAAATTTTATGTAATTTTTAAAGGAATTTTGGTCTAATTTAAATTGATGAAATTATCTTTTTATATACTATTGAAAAGCAAACCAGTACAAAATTCAACTTTTTTATAGAAAATTGTAAAATTTTATGTATAAAATTCTAATTTTTATAGTAAAATTTCAGAAGAACTTATAAAATTGGCAAACATCATCCATTAATTAAGCAAACAAGGAAGTCATATTTCCATTTACCCAAAACAAAAGAAGAAACATTATCTCAGTGTGTGTCAGCCGCCACCCAGTCAAACCCACGAGCTTTGATCCGAAAAATAAAAATCACACACGCTGGCAAAAAAAAATTTTCCACGGTCAAACCTTCCCCACTGAGTTTCCCAGAAATCTCCTCCCCAATTGAAAACAAAGCCTTGTGCTTTACGTGATGATCTTCTCCTCTTCTCTTCGCCTTCTTATTAAAGCCTCCATTTTTGTCTTTCCAAGCTTTTACCCAAAGCCATTTTTTTTCCCTTCACCTCCTTTTAATGGCTTCTTCCTCTGGTAGCTTAGATACTTCGGCAAATTCACATGCAAACTTCACTTTCTCAGCTCCTCTATTCATGACGGCTTCTTTTTCTGATTTACTTGCCTCTCCGACCGATGAGAATGGTGTAGGTTTTACAGAGAAGCCTCCCGGGTTGGCGGATCGTATAGCGGAGCGAACTGGGTCCGGTGTGCCGAAATTCAAGTCGATCCCGCCACCGTCTTTGCCTGTTTCCCCGCCGGCTATTTCTCCTTCTGCTTATTTTTCTATACCTGCTGGGTTGAGCCCGGCTGAGCTTTTGGATTCTCCGGTTCTTCTTAATGCTTCTAACGTAAGTTTAACTCTTTTTCTGTTTTTTTCTTCTTTTTTTTTTGTGTCTGGTTTATTAGGTCTTGTTGACTCTGTTTGGTTGCTGGGAAAATTTGGAACAAAGGAAAGTGAAACTGAATTTTGAAGTTGAAGTTTCACCTTTTTGTCTTTCATTTTTTTGAATTCAAATCAGGAAATTGACCAAGACTAAGTTGACTGAAGCACTTTCGTTCTCTCAGAGAATTCTTAAATGATTTAGATTTTGGAGAATATAGTTTTACTCTTAATAAATGATGCAAATCTATCTGATTTAAGCTTTGTTTG
>JANHAO010025001.1:0-11462 GCA_026873985.1 Saraca asoca
CATTGAAAAGGGCAGGATAACTAAATTTTTTTATTAATAATTAAAAATTTTAATAATTTTGTAATAAATGATAATAAATACATGAATGATAATATAAAATTGATTTATATTGATAATAAATAAAATTTAAATAAAAAAATGAGTGTAATATTATTTTTTTTATGAGAAAAGTAGGATAAGAATTATCAATATTGTTTTATTCCTTTGATGTTACCAAATAAATATACTTTTGTTACAATATGTTTGACTTAGTGACATTTATAATATAAAGAATGAACCCATTATAATCCAAAAATACTTTCTCTTTAATTGATCACAGATTGAAATTCAATTTATAAATGTGAAAGTGGACTTATGCATGCCAGCCTAGTGGACCAATATGTTGTTTTTGTATTGGTTAGACTTGAAATTCGAGGCCTTTTTAGAAAACAAGTTTAAGTTATCTCATGCAAATTGGTCCAAACAAACATAGCTAATGTATAGACTTGTCTTTCTTATTTTTAACTCCTTGTTCCTTGGTCATTTCTAGACCAAACTCAACTCCATTACTTTTTTTAGGTTCATTTGACTATGACTTAATAAGAAGCCTAAATAAAAAATAATATATACATATGGGTTGCCATGAATTGGCCTAGTCATTTAAAAAGCTGGTTGATCTTAAAAATTATAACTTGTGCGATTTGTCTCGTACGGACCTAGCCTACATCATTCTAGATCTCTAGTCTTATTGTGCAAACACATGACCTTCAAAATAAGGTAACAACTTAATATTACTGGGTCAATTATCTTGATGATAACCTCATTTAAGTGCTTATTTGAATAATGAAAGCTTGCTCTTTCAGTGGATATTATTATTGTCTTAAAAGTTTGAGAAGCTTGAGTCTTATATTTGATTCTTATTGATAAGTGCTTTTTCATTTATGAAAAGTTGCTATTCCTCTCCTACTTTTTTTTTTGTGATAACAAGAATGACAAATCATTTAATACATACACACAATGTCCTAGGTTTAAATCTAAGATACTGAAGAGGGGAAAACCCACAAAGTAACTTTAGGTGTCACTGCACCATTTAGGATGTTGGCTATTCCTCTTCCATCTTAAGTCATTAACTTCTTATTTTTAGACAAAGTAAATAATATTTTGAAAGAGTTTTAAGGTTTATTTATTTTTGTTTTTGTTTTATTGTTTTGTAAAACAATTTTCTAAGCTAATTTGAAAGCAATTCTTAAAAATAAAACAATTAAAAAGAATATGTTTAGGAATTTGTTTTTAATTTTTTCTCTCCATATCCTTTTCTATAGATTATTCTCAAACTCTGTCTATTCCTTTTCTTGTTCTCCCTTGTCTTCTCTTTCTCCCTCTGATCTTCCTCCTTTGTTACCATCTAAACCACCAATTGTTGCCAATTTCATCACCATTAATAGTAGCTCCCTTTGATGCCATTCCTATATGTACCAAACCCTAATCTCAATGCCTCTGCATCTTATTATCCCACTTTCACTATTTTTCTATGGCCATTTATTCTTTTTTTGGCATTCCCCTTTTTTCCCTGTCATCTTCCTCTCAAAGAATATTGTGTAGTGGGTTGGCAACAAATGAGAAATTCTTAAAACATTATCTTTTACCAAGAGAATTCAAATTACAAGGAGAAGTTCGCAAGTAATCCATAATAACTCTCTTACATCATTTCAAACATTATCTCTTATAGCTAACTGTAATACCCATAACAGAAAATCAAACATTACAATAAAATTCTTAAGGTCTTCAACAACATATTTGATGGATTAGATAAAGGGAATGAAATAGAAATGGAATCTCCAAAAATAATAGGATAGTTAAGGCACGTTCATAAAGTCATTGAGATCTGAAATAGCTAAGATGTAAAAAAATGCACAGAACAAGTTAGATAAGTCCTTTAAAGCTAGCTATATAAAATAATTACACAAAATAGGTTAGTTGGTAAAAAATAACAACAACAAACCTTGGTCTTCTACCTCAACTTTAGATAAAGAAACACCAATCTTTAGTTGTAGGAATGCAAATCTGAATAGCTAAGATGTAGAAGAATTCTTCAACCTCATAATTGGTTAATCTTCACTAACACTCATATAAAGCATAACAAAACTATCCCAAGCATTCTTGATGTTGAATGATGAAACATAAACCTTAAATAAAAAAGATTTGTTATTTATAGCACTGAAGATCTCCATAGGAATTGGGAAGCACCCAATAGTCTACAAAGCAAAAGAGAATTTACTTTATCAATGAAAACCATCGATATTAATCAATTAGTTTCCAAGTAAAAAAAGTTCAAAAGAAGAAACATTTACAAAGAGCAACTGTTTTTTCAACTTTCTAGCTAAGTGTCCAATGATTCTATAGATGCTGTTATCAATTAGAGGAAATGGAGTAGTTGTTTTGTCATCACTTACTCTAACTTCAACAATAAACCTAAAACAATATTGCTTGTAAGATTTATTTAGTAATCTAGAAACCAAAGAAATAAATTTCTATTGTACATAAGGGAAATATTACCTAGGGGCAGTCAAGGTGATGCTACTTTACAATGAATATAAGGGATCATATCGTTAACAAAATGTACTTTCATTTGTAATCAATACATGCATCATATCACCATGGTAAGTTACTGAAAACTTTCTCAACTTTGGAAATAGTCTCATAAAGGCACGTCTAGGGTGAAAAATATTAAACTATTTAATAAATAATAATTAAGAATCAATATAAACATCAAATATCAACTATTAATTAATGCACGAACCTTTTTCATTAAGATTATTTAGAGCAAGGACTTCCTAACAGAAGTTATAGGTGGGTTGTTCTTGAATGGTGCATGAATGATAGGGGTTGCAGAAAATATTAATATCTTACAAAAAATGGAATAATCAAACAAATGTCATCTTTAATCAAAAGATCATATAAAAAATAATCAACACTTATAAATTTATGTCACTAACTATTTATGCAATTTATCGACTAACTATCTATTAGGATTTAGAATAACTCTTGAAATTAGCCTAACACTTGAAAGTTGGATGTGAATTGCAAAAACATTATAGCTTTTAAGTAAAATTTATATAGCTCAATTATTTACAGTAGGAACATGTACAAAAATAAGTTATATGGAAGAACTCTTACCCTTAAAAACCTTCATGAAAGTAAGTTGGAAAATAAAGTTTATGTCTTGTCTATTATGCTTCATGTAGTTAGAAACCAGTCCTGCCTCAAAATTCCATAATATACATTTCATATAACTTCCTCTACATTAAGAATGACCCAAAAATTAATTACTTTGACATAGACATTGAAATATTATAAATCATACTAATAAGAGAAAAAAATACACTCACATGATATCAACTGATGTAACTTCAATTCGATTAAAAACTTTGCCATCAAAAGATCATGCAGCGCACTCACTTCCTTGTTGTTGCTAATGATGTCTTGAAAACTAAAATAAAGAAATTAAATGAAAAATATGATGAAGCCATTGTATTAAGCAAACTAAAATTAAAAAGAACCAAAACTCCTATAAGTTAAAAAAAAAAATACATGATAACTTACTAATAACAAAATACAAAGGAATCCTTCAGTTCATAATGACATCAAATGGAACACACTGCAACCCATTCAAAGGTATCAGATAATTGGTTCTTGCCTAACTTGTATTACTATTGAGAAAAATTTGAAAACCATGTTAGGTTAATATTTAACATGAGTAATTCTAAACAAGCTCAAAATTCTGGAGAACATAACAAATACTTGCAATCAACATGTCAAAAAAAATGGGAATAAAATTACTACAAATGGTTGCTTGGATTTTAGACCCTCCAAGACAATATAAAAATTATAGTTGTTGTGATATAAAATAAATACTAAACAATGGAGAAAGTTTAGAAGATACACTACATTTTTATCCATGAATATTGTCTCCAAAGATTCCAAGAAGTTATTGTTACCAGACTTCATAACAGTCCAAACACGAATTGCCCTTGCAATGATAGTCCACTCAATTTTTGTTTTGTTGATAAAAGATATAGGATCAAGAGGAATCTCCTTAGCATCTAGAGTTGACATCTTTTATCCATGATTTGAAAAAATAAACTAAAGACAACACACATTACAAATGAATTGTTCACATAATGCACTACATTAACATGATTTGATTAAGTGCACCTAAACATAAGAACTGAAAACCAAAATTGCTATAAAAAGTAAAAATTTCCAAGTTTGGAGGTAAATTGAAGAACAGGGAAGATGGAACCACTAAATCACAAGAGAGGATGAAAATGATAAAATACATTCAACTTGCCTTCAATTTCATAGCATCATGAACAAAATTTGCAACTTATCTAATAACATCATAAATAGACAGTGGTTGGCAAATCAATACAAGGGGAGTAACCGAAAACAAAGACAAAAAGGGTAAAACACAGAAAAAATGATCAAATTTTTTTTTTAAAAAAAATATAAAACTAAAAGCCATAACAACATAAACAAAAACAGGGGAGAGAAAATAACAAAAGGAACTAAAGATAATCACTATAAAATGATAACAATACATTTGTTAAAAAAATCAACCTAAAACCCAGGTTAATAGATCCAATGGCATCATGTCAATTCACATTGAAAGAAAAGAAAAAAAAAAGGAAAAATATTGTACCAAGGATATGGGTTGTGAAATAAAGGAATCTTATATAGTCTGTTCAAAGATTAAACATTACAATGTCCCATGCCAGAGCAGAAGAAGCAAGAAAAATGATCCACTAATCAGAATATTTTTTCCCTTCCTTTATAATCTTAGCTTTGTTTCTATAGTGGATAATTAGCAATCAAAATGAACAATGCTCAACTAAATGAAGGTAAAGAAAATAACATTGACATGAAATTGCCTCCAAAAGCTTTTACACATAAACAAACAACAAAGTGCACACTTGCACCATATGCTTTATTAGATGCTCATATGATAATTGACAACACACTAAAGCTAAGCTTCCATATCTTAAAATCAAATGCTTATCAAATACTTTTTAACTTGAAAATGTCGTCCATTGCCAAAGCATTTCGTAATTCAATTCTCATTGCTTAACTTTTACATAAATCACAAAACCTGATACAAAACAAAGGAAACAAGTAGCTTACTACATCAAGTTACATATCTAATTGAGGATCAATGACAACGAGATGAATTATTACAATTTTTTTCAAACTTTACGTTGAATACAAATATCCATAGCAGATCAAAAAGAAATATAAAAGAGAGACAATGAAAACATAAACTAATCCAAAATTCCTATCCAAACTTACCATAAAAGAGAAGTAGACCAAACAAAGTGTAAAGGAAACCAAGAAGACGTATGAATATTACAAAAATGTATGAAATTAAATAGAGATTGATAAGTTTCAACCTTGAAACTTCAAATATATGCCATCCATTACATTATAAACTTCCTATCCAAAGATACCATATTAGGGAAGTGGACAGGACCAAGTGTAAGTGAAAGCAAAAAAATGTAGGAAGGTTAAACAAAATGAATGATATCAAGTGGGGATTAAGAAGCTTCAATACTGAAAGTTCAAATATTTGTCATCCATGTCTTTGAAACTATACACTTCCTATCCAAACTTACCATAGGAGGGAAGTAGGTAAAACCAAATGTAAAGGAAAGCAAGAAAATGTATGAATGTTAAAAAAAGTGGATGAAATCAAACAAAGATTGAGAAACTTCAAATTTATGTTATTCACATCTCTATAACTACATTACACACAAAGAATTCAATAAAAAAATTAGGTATTGCAATATAATGATACATTATACATTAAACATTATGAATGATGCAATTATTCCCGAACTATAAAATTAGTCATAACAAATCAATGACAAAAAGGATAGTTAGAAACAACCTAACAATCGTTATTAAACTTGAAGATAGGCAGCCCTATAGTCCAATTCCTCAAAGGAGACAAAGGATAATAATATAAAGTGAATTAGCAAAGGTGACAATTCTATATATTTAGAAAATGAAAACAAAAAAGGGGAATTAAAATGATAAATAAATAATTTAAAAAAATAAATATTACAAATAATTTCAAAAAGCAAATAAAAAATTAAAATAAAGTACATGAGTCTGGTTTTTCATAGAAGGGTAGGAAATTAAGCATTGAAATGGAAAATGCAACCCCCTATAGAAGAGCAACATTACTAAAAGTAGAGAAAATAGCAAAGAAAGGTAAAGGATTCAAATGCAAAGATAAAGGGAAAGATGTCAAACCCTAACTCTATTTCAATAGAGATTAAAGCCAATTAAAAATCACTCAGGAGCTAACTTGGATGCTCGACGGAACAATAGAAGTAGGTTTAGAAATCAACACACTAGTGGTGGAGAAGATGAGCATTTTACTTATCACAATTTTTAGGCAAAGAACGATGTATCGTAAAATTGATTGAAATTATTAATAGTATTAAATAGTTCTAAATTGATAATTTTCGTTAAATTAAAGTATGGGTGCTTGACCAACTCATTTGTTTTATGAAATGATGCTATACCACCAAACAAAATCTCCCAGATTTTGAAGCAACATTGAAGTAAGGTATACTTCTTATCTGATAAAGGTGATTCAAAATCAAAAGGAGAATGATTGGAAATCAATATGAGGAAAAATTACAAACCAGTTTGATGTTATTTTTTTGTTAAACAATTCAGTGCTATTTTCATATCCAAGTGTTGGGTTATTTAACATTTCTCTTTTTATGTCTTTGTTAATTATGTGTTATTTTTATTGTATTTAATTAAATATTTAATGTATATTTTTTTTTGTTGCACCCACTCAAATTTTAACGGTTGAATCTTTTATGAATTGTCAAAAAATAAAGTATCATTTAATATTATAATATCACGTGGCCATGTATAAAAGTGAGATGACTTTGCATTTTGACATCAATCATTTATGTAGCATCAAATGATTAAATATTTCTTCTCGCATTAAATCACCCCTTGTACCAAATATGATTATTATAATTTAAAAGCACAAATTTTCAATAAATAATTTATTCATATTTTAAATATTAATGAATTTTTATGATTTTTCAATAATAAATAAACAAATTAGTTCATAAAAATTACAAGGTTTCTCAATTTATTTTTTAAAAGATTATCTATCTGAATTTACTTTAAACGTTCCAAAATGTGTCTTTTATTACTCATTGTGTCAATTATCAAATTTCCCAATAATTAATGATTATATTTAGGACCCTAGATTTTAATGTGACTTTATAAATTCTTATGTGATAGATAAAAAATTCTAATATTTTGGTTGTAATTAATTATGGAAACGACAATTTGGCATGTTCTGTTGCATATGCCATATGCCATTGTTTTGGTTTATTAATGCAAGACTGGTTTAAAATTATGGAATGGAATTTAGTAGTTGTATTTTTTATGCTATACACATATGAGCGTTTTGAAATTGTGACAAGGAATTTTTTGCTACAATTTAACATGTACATGTGTTGAAATTATGTTATGGAATGTTTTGCTAAAATATAACATGTAAATATTTTGAAATTATGAATTGGAATTTGGCAATATAAAGCTGAAATCCTAGAATGAAATTTAGCAATTTTATTTATGCTTTCAATTTATTAGGTCCATATTTTTAAATGCTTTGAATTAGTACTTTGAAATAATTTATCAAAATAAATATTCACTACAACAATAAATTAATAAATAAAATACATTAGTATTAATTGATGTATTGATGCCAAATAGGTAGACTTTTCACCATAAATGCAACAATTGTCACAATGCGTTGTCATTATCCCTGATTCAATATTGAATCTCTTGCTCTTTTTTTGAGAGCATTCAATGGAAGAACACAAATGGTGAATGATTTGAAAAAGAGTTTTCTTAAAAAAGAAAAAAATTAAAATTTAGGAAAAAATGTAAATTATCCCTTTCAACTTTGGGATAGTTGTATTTAACACATACAATTATTAATTTTTGTAATAAGTTCCTTCAACTTTGTGGTAGTTGTATTTAATACGCAATATTTATCTTATGAGCAATCCGAGAGAGCAACTGTGCTTTATTTAACATGAAACTTTATAGAAATACCGAGCATAATGTGAAGATCTTATAATTCAAATTTAAAAGTGATGTAACTTGTTTATTATTCTTTCAATTTTCCTCGTTTTGAGATATTTTAATCGTTTTAGTATAATTTGTTTATTTAATGCAAATAGCACTACAAATAATGGTGATATTTAATGGTGGTTATTTAGAGGCGGTTAATCTTTATAGCAGTAATTAACTTAACTACTGCTATATTTTAATTTTTTTTTAACAATAGTGGTGGTTACCACGTTAACCACTACTATGTTTTTTATTTACCAAACAGTCCGTTTGGCATGTAGAAGCATATTTGACCGCAAAAGAACATTAGTTCTCGCAATTTCCCTCTTTCTCCCCCAAAACCCTATGCTCTGCTTTTGCTCGACTTCTTCTCTGTTTGAACTGCTTCCATTTTGCTTGGCTTCATTCTTCTTCCTGATGCTAGGTTAAGCGGAGTGCTGTCCAGCCAAGTCATGATTCTGCTCCTTCTTCTAGCTGGCAAGGCTATTAAGTTGATTGGAATTGTCAAACTCGAACCATCTTGAGGTAGTTTCATGATTTTGTTTAGTTTGTACTAGATTCTTAACTTTTATTTTTATTATCATAATTTTGAAGATGTTAGGTGGATTAGATGTTGTTTTGTCTAGAAGTGAATATGTCGTAGGCTACATCCCTTTTAATTGAAGGGTTTGATAATGTTTGTTTCACAATAATATAGTAGTAAATACTTGGTTTGATATTGCATTAAAATATGCCTATGATGCTTAATGGTAGGCTGATTCTATAGAAATAATATCTAAACTGCATACAAATCGTACCTTTGAAACTTGGATTCTGCAATACTGAATTGATTTATAAATAAGACCCACTTACACCTAGATTAGATTCTACAGATTAACCAGTGAAATTAATGAATTCTAGGATAGAATTATGATGAAAATTGAACAAAGATTGAATATTGGAAGATAGAACAGAGCAGAATCAGATAATCAATGGTGGTTTGGAATAGAAGCACTGCTAGTTTTGAAATGGGATGAGATAGCTTTCAATGAACTAGAATAGATGGATAAATAGATTAATAGGAACTGTTATCGTGATTACTTTTCTGCCATTCACCAACTCTGTAACTATCACTCAGAGCATCTTCTTATTTTGTTTGGTTTAACTATCACTTGGAGCATTTTGAGGTGAAAAAGGAATTTTACTTATATGGGATAGCATCAATAATGAAACACCATTTACTCTATTTCTGTCTTTTGATATTGTTTTAGCAACTGAGACTAATTATTGATGTTTGTTTGCTAACTGATAGAAGAAGGGATTTGAAAATTCATAATATTAATTAAGTATAATATTAATTTCATTGTTGGTTGTTACTGAGTTATGTCTTCATTTTATTTAAAGAGTTTGAGTCTAGCTTGCATATGGTTGTTTGTTGTCTTTTATTTTTTTTTTAAATATAAATTAGACCATAATTTAGAATTATTGGTGCTACTGATCCCATGTAATAATCTAATATGTTGTTCTGTCTATTTGTTGGCCTTGTATGACTATTATGCCTAAGGCATTTAGATTTGCCGTTGGTTTTGTAAGGTATAGTGGCTTTTATTATCCTGGGCATTTAGCTGGTGTGTGCTACTTTTCTGTAGTTTTATAATTTTCTATCCTAATTGTAATGGATCTGGTCTTTGGGTTAATAAATTTTGGTTTTATTATTGTTTTGGTTCTTCTAGTTTTAAATTTTTAAACAATTTCATCAATTAGGTTCAAATTTAAATTTCTTCTAACTTCAATTCTTAAAAACATATTTAGTGGGATTCTTTTTACAATTTGTAGCATTTTTCTGCCAAAAATAATCAAAACTTTAACTTTGCATCTTCCTTATATATTTATGGTAGGTACAAGCCTTAGAGCTGATGCACTAGACTTATAAGATTTAGTAATTTTTTATTAGCTTAATTTGATGATATTTCATTCATAAAAAATTAACAGCTAACACTTTGTTAATTTTGATAGAAATAGTTTGAGCCTTAGCTCAAACTTATTAACTATTTAACTTTGTTTTTGGCCATGTTGTAACATGATGTATATATCTTCTTGGAAGTGATAGTTGCATAGATATGATATACCTTGGTTCATTAGGGGGAAGTTGTATCTTCATGTTACATAGGTCTACTCATGGACCAATTACGCTAAGCTTGAAACAAGGTCCATAGAATATAATAAACTTTGAATCTAAATCCAAACTTAAATCCAAATAATTTTGAACCTATTTATGAATTAGGACTTAGGGCCATGGATATAGGCAAAAACCAAATTTAAGCTTATAAGTCCTCAACATCCTACCTTGTCCTCCAAAATAAACAAAATAATGAATAGCTAGAGTAAAATAAAAGCCATGTTGAGAACAAGGCTATTTGGTATGTATATAGTTAAGTTTATACATGGAATATCTGACATTCTTATTCCCAAAACAAAATGCCTAATTTTGTCTGAATGTAAAGAAAATGTCCAATTCCTTTGTATGGAGATTCCTTTGTGTGTTTTTGACAAAGGACTATATGGAAGAACTAAATGTAGTCAAGTACTTTTAACTTAAATTCAATCTTTTAGGTTGAAAAAGCAAAGTGCTTTTCAATTTCACATGATTAGGGAATTTGAGTACATATACTAGCATAACATGCAGCAAGACAATTATTAGTATTTAGCGTTAGTTTCACTATATGAATTATCTATGAAGTAGGATGACTATATAGATCAATGTGTCCATAATTCCTTGAGGCTTTTTTAGGGGTAAAAGCCATATTAGTCAAAGTGAAAATTTGGACTACAAATCTGTAGTCCTACAAAATGAAAATGTGGGTGGAACTGCAATGTTTAAGAATGAAAGACTATAAGTCTTTTTCCTTAATCAGCTGCCTCTAAGCAGAAGAGTTATGCTGGTTCAAATTAAGATTCTGGTTCTTTTGGATGGACTACAACTTTTTGTACAAGTTTCTGCCCACATCATCTTAACTTTGCATATGCTATATTGCTGAACTTCCTCTGTTGCTATAAGATATGTAATGTTGAATGTATGAAGATTTTATTTTTTAGTAGTTTAAAATTTATGTAGAGTAAGTTGCTCTATTTAAATATTCCTGATAAGGTAGCTATTATGGCTCCTCTCCTTAACTCTAAAAGTGCCTTATGTGTATTCTGAAACTGTGATATGGATAAATCATGGATTAGTTTGTCAAGAAAAACAGACGAGTATAAGGAAGGATTGAACAAGTTCCTCGATTTTTCATTTCAACCAGAATCTATCGAAGGGAGAATAATATGTCCATGTT
>JANHAO010025002.1:0-11466 GCA_026873985.1 Saraca asoca
TTTGATGATGTACTCCTTTTATGGGATATTTTGATACTATTTTGGATATATTGTCTTATTTACATTTTTTTGATATTCAAACTATGATTAAATCTCTGTTTTTTGTAAAATCTTCTTAAAAAAAATATGCATTATCTTTTATTGATAAGATATTGAAGAATAATAAAAAGGGAGAAATATGAAAAAGTCAAATCAAGGTGAATATCAAAACGTAAATAAAAGGGGGGAATAAATACAATTGTTAAGTTTTCAATCAAATGAATCTAAAAATTGTTAACTTAGATTGAAGAGTACCTTACATGCAGAATAGGGAAGCCAAATTAGCAACTGTTATGTGAAAGGTGAATCAAAATAACACCACTACATGCATCACAATAAAAAAAAATAAAGAATCATATGTTAATATTTTTTAAGCAATAAAAGTATATGTTACTATTTTTAATATATAATAAGAACTGTTTGAATACAAGAACAATACAAAGATGGTAGATTATTACATAGAATCCTCATACTCTGACTCCTCTCCATATTCATCTTTATCTAGTTCTACACTAAGTATAGGTGGAGCCATTCTGAAAATAGTTGCTGATATGTCCTTCCGCATTAATTCAACATCATCATCATGGGATATAGTAAGTCTTGTAAATTGTTTAGATGGCTTTTTCTCATATGACTCTTGGGCATCCTTATCTGATTGGTCATTCACGTTGAACAAGTCTCTAGGAACTGTTTTTATAACATAATGCTTATTTTCATTAAAGGGATCTTGGACATAGAAGCATTGGTGTACTTGGTGTGCTAGTACAAAAGGATCATCCTCATAACATCTTCTATTGAAATGAACATAAGTAAGCCCGTAGATGTCCTCTCTAACCGCAAACCAACTACACTTAAATAGGACAATGCTAAAATGGCTATAATAATCTAACTCAATAATATCATTTATTCTTCCATAATAAACCACATTTTCCATGATTAGTTGTTCATCCTTACAACTTGCAAAGTTTGTAGTTAATGCAAATAATGTTATACCACTATTTTGAGTCTTGCGTTTTGCACCACATCGTTTAGTATGAAATTTGTATCCATTAATGACATATCTAGAAACCTTTTTGCAACAAGATTTGGCCCTTTAGACAATTGCAAAAGCCAATTTGGTACATCATCATTCATGGCGCGAGTTTCAAACCATTGAATGAAATCTTGGGTCTGATTTTTGGCTTTCCTCTACATTGATCTTTTAGGCTGATTAACCATACTTTGATGTTTACTACATGTTATAGGAGATTTCTGATCTTGGCTCAATGGGTTGGCAAGGGCCTATTGGAGGAAGAATCCAGTCTTAGAAAGGCCTAGATCTCTCAAAGGGTACTGGGTTGCATAGAAAAGGTATCAGCTCACTAATCATGAGCTCAGGATGTGAGACAAGCCCTAAAGTAGTAATCCAAGCTTGCTAAACAGGATCAACCTCGGGTCGTTGGATGAACGAACCACATCTAGGATACCCATCTTGTGAGCCCGAGATTGGAACCAGCTCATAGGGCTGTGAGCTGTGAGTCACATAATGCCTATCTTGGTCACAAATGAGTGGCCTCTAGCTTGTGGTATAGTACAAGTCCAATCGAAAATTAGAAGCACATCTTCCTAGCTACCAAGCTAACCTCCAAAAGGAAACACCATCCTACAAACCTCAGTTAATAGAGTCTAAGCTATCTATACATAATTATTACATGATGTAACTGATATACAAATCGGGAAATTCCCATTATAGCCTCCCTTACTTCTATAAATAGGGAGAAATTTCATTGTAAAGGGGGATTTCCGGAAAGATATAGATGGAAGCTTTGCCAAAATATAGAAGGAGAGATATGTGTATTGTAACTCAGCCAATTTGAATAGTGAAACCACCGTCTAAGGACTAATACAACTAACGTGGATGTAGGGGCCAAACTAGCTTTAGCCTAACCACAATAAAAATGCTCCAAGTGTCCATCGTTTTCCTTTCTCATTCTCTTCTTCACTCATTCACTCACACGTTTGAAACTTATTATTTGGATGTTGACTAAGATCTAGGTCCTTTGAACCAAATTTTACTATCAACATTTTGGCACTAGAAGGAGGGCCTTTCGAACCTCTAAGCTGTTTCTTTTCCATTTTTGTAGTTCATTAAGCAGCCATAATGGCAAGAGGAAGAATGACCAAGAGCATTAATGCCGTTGCCAGCCAACCTGGGAATCACGTTAGGCAACAAGAGTTATCACTGAGGGACTTAGCTTTCCTGGTTGTAGGCATGTCTGCTGCTCCTACAATGGGCATAACCCATGATGTGGCACCCTTAACCTCTCACTAGCTTATTGCTCTTGAGGCCAACAAAGCTCAAGTATGGCATCACCATCAAGAGACGCTAAAAAACACAGTAAAAGAATTGGTCGAAACGGTCAAAGCATTGGTTTAAGTGCAAGCTCAAGAAGTGCAAAAGTAAGACCGAGTCGTGGCACCTAGAGGGGCCAATGCCTTAGTACAGTTTATCCTTCTCACTCATGGGGAAGGTCAGAAGTCCGTTGAGTTCATAAGAGCCATAGTGATTAGGAGCCTCTGAGCTCGCATCGCTCGAAAGACTTGGACAGGGCTAACCAAGGGCGCATCCTGAGTTGTTCTTCCCATGATCAAGAGAGTGACAGGAGCCAGTGATTTCTCGACCGGTGATTCAAAACATATGACCCAATGATTGAAGAACTCCTCCAAAGGGTGAAATAACTGGAGGAATGATCCTGAGCTCAGAACAATTAAGATTGCTATAAGGAGAGAACTTTGTTTACCAATGATATAGAGAAACAACCTCTCCCTTGCAAACTTAAGATTCTAGCGATCTCACAATATAACGAGGACAACAACCCTTATGCCCACCTAGATGCGTTCAATGTGTAGATAGATCTTCAAATAACTAGCTCATGGGTCAAATGTCGCATCTTCTTGGCTATGTTGGGAGACATACCTTGGACCTGGTTCAAGAATCTCCCAGCCCACAGCATTGGTAATTAGGGGAGAATTCCAAACAAGATTCATCAATTAGTATAAAGCACTGAGGAGGTTGCTCGCATCGGCATGTCATCTTGTGATGATCTTTCAGAGGAAAAATGAGTCGTTGAAATACTACATTACTCAGTTCAGAAGCAAGGTTAATAATGTAGAGAACTTGTCTGAAGAGGGCATCTTGATAGCGATATCCACGGGACTGTGCAAGGAAGGAAAACTTTATAAAAGCATATACAAGTCCCTAGTGAAAAATCTCACTAAATTTTATGAGTGAGCTGCTAAGGAAATTAGGTGAGAAGAGACTTTCGGCTTGAAGGAGTTTGATCGAGGAAGTGAGGAAAATGCCTCCAACAATGACAAGCAAAAAAGTCGAGCTAGCGACCCTGAATTCCAAGTTGCAAAAAGGGCTATGGCTAAACAACCCCAGCATCAAGGTCATTTCAAAACTTACAGTGTCCTCTCTAAAAGAGATAAAAAGAATTTCATAAAGTCTCCACCCCTCACAACTCCTAATAGGAGTAGAGATAATAGGAGCAAGTTCTATGCCTACCATAATGGAATTGGGCACCATACTTCAGAGTGCTAGACACTCAAGGACACCATAAAAGACCTTATCAGGAGGGGTCACCTATAAAAGTATGTGGTAAAGCTCTCAGGACAATAGCCCTAGCTTCCTAGCAAGGCCTTAATTGAGCATAAATGTCCATAATAGAGACTATCTTCCAATTCTGTAACATAATTTAGAAATAAATATATTTTGAATTTCTATGCTAACCCTTGCATGAAGTTTCAATGAGTTACCATACAGGAAAATGAGCTGTTCTCAGAAATGATCATGTCCAAGTGCATGCGACCTGACCCAGCTACAAGATAGCAACCTGATAACAAGATTATCACCCAATTACAAGATAACCACCCAGTAATAAGATTACCACCTAGTTACAAGATAACCACTCAGTTACAAGATAACCATCCGGCTACAAGATAGCTATCTGGTAACAAGATTACCACCTAGCTACAAGATAGCCATCTGGTAACAAGATTACCACCCGGTTACAAGATAACCACCCTGCTACAAGATAACCACCTGGTAACAAGAGTACCACCCAGTTACAAGATAACCACCTGGCTACAAGATAGCCAACCGATAACAAGATTACCATCTAGTTACAAGATAACCACTCGACTATGAGATATCCACTCGACAATAAGATTGCCATTTGGAATAACCACTCGGCTATGAGGCAGAAGCTCAGGCACAAGATTGCCCTCATTCTGGCATAAGATTGTCAATATTTTTATGAAATGAGACCATAATCTTAAGCATATATGTGGATAACTTCTAAATGTTATGACTATTCTAAATTACTAGCTTGCAAGCTGAGGCACTCAGTGTTTACTCTAACACCGTCACTCTAAATCTAGCATAGGATCGCTAGCTAACCTAGGCAGCAAGATCATAAAATCATAGCTCGCATGTGGCCTACTGCTCGCAGCTCGTATGCAGCTTATTGCCCATAGCTTTTATGTAGCCTATTGCCCGTAGCTCATATACGACTTATTACCCCCAGCTCTTATGCAGCTTATTGCTCGTGGCTCTTATGCAGCCTATTACTCGTAGCTCGGATGTGGCTTATTGCCCACAGCTCTTATATGGCCTATTACCCATAGCTCGCATGTGGCTTATTGCCTACAACTCTTATATGGCCTATCGTTTGCAGCTCATATATAGCCTATTGCCCACAACTCTCATGCGACTTATTGCCTATGGTTTTCATGTGATCTATCATCCATAGCTTCCATGTGGCTTATTTAGATTTCCAATCTTATGCAAGCTTGTGTGCCCAAACACACAGTCTTAATTCTTTTTGCTAGCAAATTACCAATGTATATTACCTAAAAATAGGTCAATGCTATAAATTAGTCATTTAATATGGTGTATATCCTTTTAAGTTATGAATCATTGGCTTAAACTTATTCATATGTGCTTTGCTACTATTAATTAAGGTCGATTGACCTATCAGATATACGTTTTGTTTGAATACTTAGTGAGTTGTGATTCGTAGGAGACTTGTTACAGGTGAAAAATGGCCTCAGAAGAATGCAATAGATCTGAACCCATCAGAGGCCAGATCATTTAGCTCGCTGAAGGCACCCAGTAAACTATACCTCACTTGCTACTAAACAGTGATATAACGAGGTGATCATAAGACCAGCTTGTCAAGCAGTCAACCATCCTACTCGAGCTCGCTAGCCCTCTACAGTAGCATCAAGCTCGCTACAGCGACCTCCCATAGTGACCTCGAGCAAGGAACCTTAGCTTGGGATGATGAACACCCCACATGATAAGACCGCACTAAGCGGAAAATGTTTACTGATAGAAGTCCACAATCGATAAGAGGGACCCATCCTACAGCTCACATCCTGCAATAGCCAGATTTTAGCTTTTATTGTCTTTTCCATTTATATCTTGATGTAACACAACTGTAGCTTATAATTAATGTTTGTAACTCCTCTTTCCTCTATAAATAGGATTACATTGTTAAAAAAAAGAGATTGGCATATTATAAGCTAATACTTTGTAAAAATAATTTCGAATATCAATAAAATCTCTGCCATGGACATAGGGTCCGATGCCACCCAGATTTAGTAGAATCACATTAAAAACACCGTGCCACACTCCTTCCTCTCCCTTTGCCCCATTCTACTTTAGAAGCAGTATAGGATCCTAGAACTCATCCCCCATTAGCTGAAATCTGGGACTCTTCATGCAAACCAAATTCTAACATCAATATTTTGGCACCGTCTGTAGGGATCCATCTACTCTCTAAAGTCTCCACTGCAGCTTAACAATGGCGAGAGGAAGAACCACTCGAAGTTCAACCACTCCAGCCCTCCAACTGACGGACACTCCTGTTACAGGGGCTCACCAATAGTCTACCATCGCTCCTGAAACTTAAGAGGCATAAATACCTAGCCAACCTCGTCCAATGCTCGAAAGCATGGTAAGAGAGCTAGCTGAAACCCTCAGAGCGCTGCTACAGGCCCAAGTTCAGAGCACACAAAGACAAGAAGAAATCATAGCATAGCTCTAGCAGCTTTGTAAACAGGCTCAGAAGGAAACTCATGAAGATCATGATAGTCAGCAATTGGGGGGCTCGCAATGAGCAGGATGCTCCACCCCTTAGTCTGAGACACAAAACCAAATAATAAAGGAAATCCTTCGCAGGCTCGAATGACTAGTAGAGCATTTGCAGCCTTAAAGCCACCAGCCTCGCCACGAGGAAAGCTCTCTATTTTCTGTGGAGATCAAGACGCGACCTCTCCCACAGAAGCTTAAAGTACCCATGATCCCACTATACGATGGGAACAATGATCTAAGCGACCACCTGGATGCATTCAATACCCAAATGGACCTCCAAACTACTAACCCCTTGGTGAAATGCTACATCTTTTTCGACATATTAGGGGAAATGCCTCGGGCATGGTTTAGGCCCCTCCCAGCTCGTAGCATTGACAGTTGGGAAGAATGTCAAAGGAAGTTCGTCAACCAATATTGGGCATTAAAAAAATAGCTTGTACCCCCTTGCCACCTCGCGATGAACTTTTAGCGCAAGGGCAAGTCGCTTAAAGACTCCATAGCTCAATTCAGGCACGAGGCCAACTCCATGAAGAATCCCTCGAAGGAAAGTATTTTAACAGTGATCTCAGCAGGACTTCACAAAGATGAAAAACTATACAGAAGCCTCTATAAGTCTCTAGCTCAAGCCCTTGCTGAATTCTATGAGCGAGCTGCCAAACAAATAAGATGGGAAGAAACCTTCGAAACGGAGGAGCCCAGGCATAAAACGGACCCCATTGGTCCCATCATGAGCAAAAAGAGGGGTAGCGAGAGTCATGATGACCACACTCCTCACTTTGCTAAGAAGGCGAAGCCCCAGCAACTTGAAGGTTGCTTCGAAAGCTACAACATCTTGTCAAATATGCAGGATAGAATCTTTGCTGGAAAGAGACATAATGAGGACTTTGGAAGGCCCAGACCGATGAGAGCCACTGCTAAGTCTAAAGACCAAAGCAAATTTTGTGCTTACCACAATGAGACTGGACATACCACCTTTGAATGTCAGGCACTAAAAGATGCCATCAAAGACCTCAGGAGAGGCCGACTACAGGATTATGTGGTAAGACCGCCTGGACAGCACATTCCATAGGCTCAACAAGTTGCCACCCAAAAGCCTGAGCCCTACATCAGAATCATATTCTAATCCTATAACACTCATTTGTTATCAATGGTGATTAGTTGTATCAACTATTGTACACTAAACTAATATAAGTTGCCGATTGGCCAAAAAAAGCATTGTTTAGACAAAGAGTTTTCACTCCGTCATTACAAGGATTCATCTGAGGGTGAGACGACACAAGGCCTACCCTATCGATACATCCAAAGCAAGCCATTTTCACTTTATCATTGCAAGGATTCATCTAGGGGTGAGACGACGTAAGGCCTACCCCGTCGATACATTCAAAGTAAGCCACATTCCAATTACGACCAAGGAAGCGAATTCCCTGACCACTGAGCAACAAGCTTGCCTTGGGACTGAGCAACGAGCTTGCTGTCTCGCTAAGCCACGAGCTTGCTACCTCACTGAGCAATGAGCTTGCTGCGAGACTGAGCAATAGGCTTATTGTCCCACTGTGCAATAGGCTTATTGTGAGATTGAGCAACAAGCATGTTGTCCCACCGAGCAATAGGCTTGCTGCAAAACTGAGCAATGAGCTTGCTGTGGTACAGATGTATGACCTTACTTAGTGACAAGTTATCACCTCGCCACAACGAAATAAGACCGAGGGTGAGACGGCCCCAAAGCCTACCTCGGCAATGCACTCAAACTTAATGATAGGCTACCAGCCCACTACAGCGCAAGGATGCTGAGATGAAATCATTGCAGCTTTCATGCAACTGAACGCCCATGGCTAGCATGCAGACAAAAAATCATAACTGTCATGCAAACGAATTCTCATGGCTCACACTAGATTTCTCATCAATCATAGCTTACATGCAACCTGACTTTCACTTGTTGAGAACAACCAAGCAAAAGGTAGAAAACTAAAGCCCGGTCGATTGGCCAAAGAAACATTTTATTGATCATTAAAAATTTACATACAGCGATGCACAAAGCATGTGATACAACATTTAAAGAAAGAAAAGCTCATATAGCAAAAAGACCTCGCTCAACGAAGTAAAAATTACATCAAAAGAAAAAATGCAGAAACAAAGGCAACAAGCTCAAAGATCTAGCACTACCATACCTGCAAGAAAGAGCAAAAGTCAATGAGCTCACGCCTGTAGGAAGGACAACAACCTCCAATTGCTCCTACTTATATTCCTCTGACGTATCTACTTAAGCAGACTCAAAGCAAATCCAAAAGTCATAAAAGTTGGCTGGCCAGGTAGCAGCTCCCAAGCAATGCTGGAAAGAAGTAATCCAGGATTTTCACAAGACTCCCTAGGAGCCCGCCAGATAGATCCTACGGTGAAGCCATGTGCAATAGGCTATCCATACCTCCCGACACTCTGCAACAGACCATGTATACCTCAACAAGCTTCATTGGAAGCAAAGCTAATAGAAACGCGGGGGCCTCTTCAGCCTCTTCTATTCAAACTCTTCTAGGGCAAGAAGGAAAGACCCCACAGATATAAAAAGACCCACTCAACCCTTTGAAGAATCCAGAAGATATCTCATCTGATCTTCATTTGACAGCTCGAAACCAGCGGTAATGCCATGCCAATAACCAAAAATGGCAAAGAGAAGAAAACATGGTCTAAAGCAGAGCAAAAAGACATCTGAAATGACACTTTGATCATGGAAGGATACTAACTAAAGATACGAATCAAGCCTCATAAACTTACAACTCTCGGTCCACAAAGCAAATCGAGAGTTGGGGGGCTTATGAAATACGACAGATCCGAACCTACTAGAGGCTAGATCGTCTAGCTCACTGAAGGGACCCAATAAAATTTACCTCGCTTGTTATCAAACAGTGATACAATAAGGTGATCACAAGACCAGCTCATTAAGTTGTCAACCATCCTGCTCAAGCTTGCTACCCCACTACAGCAGCATCAAGCTCGCTACAGTGACCTCCCATAGTGACCCTGAGCAAGGAACCTTAGCTCGGGATGATGAACACCCCGCATGGTAAGACCGCATCAAGCGGAAGACGCTTACGGATACAAGTCCATAGCCGACAGGAGGGACCCATCCTACCGCTCACATCCTACAATAGCCAGATTTTTGCTTTTATTATCTTTTCCATTTATATCTTGATGTAACACAACTGTAGCTTGTAATTAATGCATTTAAGTCCTCCTTCCTCTATAAATAAGATTCCATTGTTAGAAGAAAGAAAAAAAAAAGAGATTGGCATATTATAAGCCAATACTCTGTAAAAATAATTCTGAATATCAATAAAATCTCCGCTGTGGATGTAGGGTCCGGTGCTACTCAGATTTAGTAGAACCACGTTAAAAACACCATGCCACACTCCTTCCTCTCCTTTTGCCCCATTGTAATTTTGAAGCAGTATAGGATCCCAGAACTCATCCCCCGTTAATCAAAATCTAAGACTCTTCGTGCGAACCAAATTTTGACGTCAACAAGACTATTTGTAACAATTTGTGTATTTTTTGAAAAGCATTCATCATGATATTCATGGCAAAGCAAAGAAAATAGAGCTGTCTAATGCTTTTTGCCATAAGGTGAAGCCATACAAGGTTCAAAATAAAAGATGAAATTCAAAGTGAAATACAAAGTTACAAAATTAATTGTTGGGAAGGATAATTTTGAAGAATTGGACTCTAATGGGAGGAAGGCTCAACGTTTGGAGCTGACATGATGTCCCTCGATTGATCATCCGGGGCCTCCACGACTTGCAGACTCATTTCTCAATGGACAACATCTTCGGCTAGAGGACCTTGGCTTGTGGACATCTCACCTTGGTGCAAACACTTGGCTCTAGCAGCCTTCTTTTTGAAGCTCTTAACTTCCCTGAGGGTCTCTAGTTCGAAGAAGGAAAAGTCTGTGCCCGGATAGTGCTTCCATAAAGTATATAAGAAAGAGGAGCTTGTTTTCGATTCTGCATCCTCCGCTGCCTTTGCGATTTGCTTGGCAATTTCAGCTATGACCCAATTGAGCTCTTCTTGCTTTAAAGCAACCTCTCTCCTCACCACTTCAAGTTTAGCCTTGGCAACCTTTGCCTGCTGTGCAGCAGCCTCGAACTTTTGCATTGTCGAATTGAAGCCCCAAAATGCTATCTCCCGGTCGCTTTTCATTTTGGCCAGCTCCTCAATGGCTTTGTTGAGATCTAATGTGATAACCTTATGATCTACCACCTTACGAGCTCAAGCTTCCTCAACCCCTTTTCAAGCGACCTTAGCCTCTTTTACCTTACTCTCCATCTCTAATGCTTTGGCAGTCATGACAGCTAAGTCTTCTAAAAGCCTAGCATTTTTCTTTTTCGAGGCTTAGAGTGTCTCCCCCATTTTTACCACTCCTAGCAGACCCTAGAAGGTCAGGCAGATCAAGTCATATTTAAAAAAAAAACTTGATAAAGACATAATCTACCAACAAAACTTTGCATGTGGCGTAACATGTCAACCCTCCACTCGAGAGCTCCATCTCCAATGCCTGGGGGCTGTGTGCAATCTCAAAATGTGTGGCACATTTTCTTGGACAAAGTCAAAATACCCCCGTGTCCCGAGACCAACGCCTGGCTGATGTTTCCCTGTTGCATCCCTACGGGTCGCTTGCCTCGAATCACTCATAGCTTTCTTCCCCTTAGTCACCTTTTGTTTCTTGGTAGGGGCCTAGATGAGGTTGCAACCCCGACCACCTCGGTCACTTCATGATGAAAGGTGGAAGTTGATTTCGGACGGGGCATCATGGTCACCTCAAGAAGAGTTTGATTGGATCAATGGGAGCTATTGTAACAGTAGGGCCTGGCAAGGTTGTTGTAACCTCAAACTCCTCAGAATCATTGGAGGGTGGACTCTGAAGGAGCAACTTCACCATCTTCCCATAGTCTTTGAAGTGAGCTGGGCCAATTTCCTTTATTTAGCAAGTGATTGTGTCTGTCAAGACTGATCAAATTAGAAATTTATAGAACCGAAGCTACCTAAACTACTTATAGCATAGGTAACACCAGGTCGAGCCCTTGGATCATTTTAGGATTATGATACTAATCAAAATTAAGAGCTAAAAATAAGGGGGGTTGGTAGAAACTAATCTAACAGAAAACTACACTAACATGCAGAAATGAAAATAGAAATAGATAAACTAACCAGTCAAGGGAATCAACTTGAGATTAATGCATCCTTGATCACTAAATATTCATTCAATTATTGATAATCATAACAAGGATCCCTAAAAT
>JANHAO010025003.1:0-11464 GCA_026873985.1 Saraca asoca
TTTATTTTACCTCAATGTAAATTGTTTTAGAAAATATAATTGAGCAATTTGAATAAGATTTCATTTACAAAAGATCCTATGAAATCAAATAAAAACTTAGAACTAATGTTGATCTATTAAACAACCTTTAACTAACTTTGAATCGTGCAAAAAAGATAAACACTTAAGCATATAATTAGCTTATGATATTAACTAAAGATGCTTTTCTAAAATTGTTTTTCAATCATCAAAATTGAAGAAAATGTGTAGCTAGGATTTCTAAGGCTAACAACAATGTCATTACTTGCAACAAAAATACTATTGTTGAATCAAGCTGCTAGGTTGCTGGCAAGTAAACAACATTAAATTGTTGAAGCTGCTAGGATTGCTTGCAACAAAACACAACATATATATATATATATATATATATACACACATCAAATGTAGTCTATAAGACAACACAGACACATCAAGTGCACCCATCATGTTCTTGTTTAAAGGATACATACATATGCCTTGTTTAATGGGAAAAAGGAAAAAGAAGTTAATCATTTATACACAAACTAAGCAAAAAAAGAGAAAGGAAAAGGAAAAGGAAAAATAAACTATAAACCTTTAGAGCAAGCTTGAGTAGAATGATACTAATTAAGCAACAAAAGAGAAAGAATAAAGGGACACATGTAGAGTAAGATAGAGCAGAATAAGAGATGAGGGGACATGTGGGGCTCTTATAATGCTTAGAGACTTTAGATGTCAGTTATTTATATTAGAATCGACGTGTAATATCATATATATATGTTAGTTCCTAATATAAAATTGATGTCTGATCTATGACTCTTACACTTTTTATTTATTTTGTTCATCTATGTCGGTTTTTAAAACAACCAATGTCCAATCTATGACCCTTTATATACAACACCAAATGCGTTGAGTTTATTTTGAATATTCCCATTGTCTTGATAAAATAGAAGGAATCAATGATCATTAGATAATTTTATAACTTTGTAGTATTGATAAATGGAAAATTAATTTTAATATTATCATATTAGTAATTAGTTGCACATAAAAAAATTTGTTAAAAATTCAATTGATAAATTAATAAAAATTATTTAACTATATATTATAGAAAATGCTTTGAAGTATAATCAAATAAGAATTTGATTGATTAATTAACAAAAATTTTTTATGGTTAAGGAGCCATAGATTTTAAAGATAGTTTAAACGTAAATGGTGCAAATTTAATAATTGCAAAAACACATTAATTCCTTAACTCAAACCGACGTCAAATATGATATTAAATTTAGACGTTAGTTGTTTAATAGGAACTGACATTGAAATATTTTTTATATTTACAAAAATACCACCCTACCTATATATGTATCAGTTTAAATTTCATCCGACGTCTATTTAATAATATTTTTTTTCTATATTTTGTAGTAGTGCATTTTGCAAGTTTTGAAGATTGAGAGAGAGATGCCAACAAGATGAACAAGTAACCATTCTCATTCGCAACCATCCATTTCCCTTTTTTTTTTTTCTTTTTAAAAAACCATCCTAAAACCAACATGGATATACACCGGTCAATCCACCATACATTGAAATTTTGTTGAAATAGATTATGTAAACACAATCTATAAAAAAAAAAGAAATTCTTCAATGCATACCAAACTTGATGAGCTTTTATTTAATTGCTTGTGTAGAATCAAAATTTTAAGTTGATAGCCTTGTCTCGTAAAAAAAATTGTTAAAACATGCTAACCCAATCTCATAGGACTAGTTCAATGAGTAAAAACTGTTTGTTAGGTCAGTCCAATTGAGTTATTTTTTTTCACCGGATCGGATTGCCACAATACCAGTTCTAATCCCAATCTCAATCTCAAGTTAATATTTACAAGGTGGTCTTAGGAAAATTAAATAATCTATTATGTTTTAAATATTAATTTCACATTACTATTACTAATAATAATAATAATAATAATAATAATAATAAAAATAATAATAATAATAATAGTAATTATTATTATTATTATTTTTATTATTATTATTATTATCACCTATAAATTTGTATCATTATTTGTATTTTTTATTAAACATATCTTACTCAAATAAGAAATCTTTTATATAAGTTATGCTATTGTTTTTCAATGTTTAATTGTTCATTTATATTATTGTTTAAGGTTTTTTTATTCTATTTTAGGTAGCCTTTCCATTTTTTTTTTACTAGAGCCTTTCTCAATTTCTAATTTGTTATGTTGTAATATTAGTGATTAATTATTTTAATTAATATATTATTTATGAAAAATTATTTATGTAATTATTATTATACTAATTTTTAAGTTTTATAGTAATAATTTTTCTCAAAAATTTATTTATTGAATTTTTTAATTTAAATTTTATTAAAATTAAATGTATGATATGTGCAATTTTTTTTAAAAAGATATATAGAATATGAAATGATAGTATGTTATAAAAAAAATTCTAAAAATATATTTATATTATAAAAATTTAAAATATAATATTAAAACATTAAAATCAGATAATTTCTATTTTATCATTATATTTCAGAGCATTTTTTTTATGTATGATATGAAAATGCATTTTTTAATTTAGAATATGAAATGATTGTGTGTTGTAAATAAAATATTTTTAAATATATTTGTAATATAAAAATTAAAAATATATTATTAAAATAAATAAAAAAAATTCTTGTAACATGTTTAATTGAATCGGCAAAAGCAAGCGTAATTGAATATGTTCAAGTGTTTGGTCTATCATCTCAAGCAATGCCTTTACCTTTCTAAGTAATAACTTTAATTTTAAAAGTAAGTTCATAACTATACCTTCCCAGTAGTAACTTTAATTTTAAAAAGGAAATTTATGAATATACGAAATAATAAAGAATTATTGATAATTAGAGATACCTAATAATAATAAAGGAATTCATCCTAAAATCTATCCTATATAATTATTATAAAAGAAATCTTCTGGTTCTAATTTAATATTTCTTATTAAAATAATTTGTAATATATCAATGATTTAAGAATTTTTATTTGATGTATTAATTGAGAGGGATAATAGATTATATGTAATATATAAATTATTTAAAATGAATTGATTATAATCTTTAAATTTTTATAAGATTAAGAACTAAAATTTAGTATAAATAATTTAGATTTACACTGATATGAACAGATCCTTCCTCGTATATATAGTTAAATAATAAAATAAGGGTAAATACCTTGGGCTGCATTTTGAAAAAGTGGAGTAAGTTTGGCCACATTATTTCCACGGATTGGTGGCCAGGCTAGAAGGAAAGCATAAGTGCCATTATTGCCTATAAGAAACCAAATTCACAATTTGATAGCAGTTGCCCAGAAGAAGAAGTGCTTGACTGGTATAGTTATCGGAGTTTCCAATAACCAATTTTACCCAAAATAATTGATTATAATATTTTTTAAAAATATTTAATTATATTTTTAAAATATTTTAATAATCAATTATAAATAATAAACTCAATTAATAAAAAGTTATTAAGTTATTTTGAATAACTTTTATTTTAATCAATATTATAGAAAGTGAAACATTCAAATTTATTCCTATATTATTTTTACTTTCCTCTTCTTTTATCATCATTGTCTTTATCTTAATAATAAGGAGAAATACTATTATTACTTCCTCTTTCTTCAATGCATATTTATTAATTTAATGTTAAAAAATAATTTTTCTATATTTCATTCAAAATAAATTATATATAATTAATTATTAAAATAATATTATTAAATATAAGACAAATTTTCTATAATAAATTATTTAAAAATTAATTATTTATAATCAATTATATTTATAATTAATTATTTTATCCTTATGCATGACAAGAATGTGAGGATAATAATAAGCATTATTATTTTAATGATAAAAATGGCAAGAAGATCAGGTGACGCCAACTTAGCTGACTGGGTGGATCAAATTTAGGTAGAAATTTATAATTCAATTTCCTTTCCTTTTGAAAAAGAAAGGCAATAAAAAAGATTTAATTCTCTTAACTCTGACCTGTAAATTTTTTTTTATATTAAGAAAAATGTAAAATTTCTTATTTAAGTTTAGATTCCATGCATTTTTTACGCCTAATCTAATCAGCACGCATGTTATCGTGCCGATGAATGCTCTATACCTTATTAACGTAAACTTACTCTTATATATTTAATTCGATTCATTGTAGATATAAATTAATTTTATATTATTACTAATTTATGTACAAGACATTAACGTAAGTTTATTTGTATATATATTAATATTCTTAATCATTTACGGTGAATTAATTTTATATCAACACTTATTCATATTATATAAAGTCATTAAAAAATATTAATTTTTTTAACGTTAAAAAGAACTTCTAATTACTTTCATTTTTCAACCACATCTCACCTTTTCTTTAAACTAATATTTAATTGGAAGTTTGCGTGTGTGTGAAGCTACAATTTGCCTTCAACTAAAATCCAACTAATTTCGTGACACTTCAAATTCTTGACAGCCATTTCAACTAATAAGTCAGCAAAGCATCAAAGAAAGATAGAGAGAGAAGCAGAAAGATCGAGAGAGACAGATTATAACCAAAGAATCTTGCCTGTGATCGTCGAAAGCCAAAAACATGCCTCGAGGAACGCTTGAAGTTATTCTGGTCAGCGCCAAAGGCCTTGATGACAACGATTTTCTCTGTGAGTGAATCTAAAAGCTTTTTCTAGCGATTTCTGATTGCCTCATACACTGTAACTGGGAATATTCCAGATTCGGAAAATGGATTTTGGATGTGATTTCCTCTGTTTTATTTTCTGGGAAAAAAACTGCAGATCATAATTGTTTTCTCTTCATATCCTCTGAATATTTTTATTCAGAAAATTTTGGATCAAACTAGAGAATCAATTAAATTGGACTCCATTTTGGATCAAATTTTGCCTTTTTTTTTTCTATATCATTCTTGATTTGTTTGAGCAGAGGTTGGTTTTCGGTGCTTCCATCTTCCTCTGTTATCAAACTGATGTTAATGGTAATCCTCAAAATCTAAATCTTCTACAACCAAACAATCCATAATGGGTTGATTATTGGATATCCATTAATACAATCAAGAAATTACATTCATCCGAAGTCAAATGGATCCAGATATTGGTTGATCTGAAATACATGTTGATCAAGTTTATCTGTTTTGCAGATTCAACTTGAAAGTCAATTCAATTGACCTCCTTATTTTTCTGATTAATGGGTTTTTCTCCTAATTAAATCAAGAAACTGTTGACTTATTAATTAGACTATTGAAATTAATAAAAAATCATCCTCTTATGGGTTGATTCTTGATGACTGCAGCCAGCATAGATCCATATGTGATTCTCTCATACAGGGCTCAGGAGCACAAAAGCAGTGTCTCACAAGGTGTGTTTCTGGTCAATCAATTCACAGATTTTTTTTTTTTTATTATTATTTTTAATATTAATATCTTCTCTTAATTGCTGTCATTGTGAATGGCAGATGCTGGATCTAACCCACAATGGAATGAGAGCTTTCTTTTCACTATCTCTGAAGATGCTTCTGAGCTTTATCTGAAGATAATGGATAAAGACAATTTTAGCCAGGATGATTGCCTTGGCGAGGCAAAGTAAGTTAATTTCACATCTAAGAACAATTCACTTGAACACATTACAGTTTTTTCATTAAGATTTCATTAGGAGTAAAGAGGATAAGGTTCATTAGAGATGAATTCCTATAGATCATAATATATGCACTTAGACTTTATGTACTTAAGTGCCCAGTAAGTGGAACCAATGAAAAAGAGAATTAGTTTAATTAAAATTCTATTCACTGTGGAGTAAATAATAATTTGTAAAAAAAAAAAATGAATGAATATAATATTAATCAATTTCAATTGTATATAGTCTGTAAACTTTTTTTTCCTAGAAAAAAATGGAAAACGAACAGTTATTCTTAATTTATTATGAGAATAGTGATTCAATTTCCTGCCATTTCTCTGTTTTTTTTTCTTTTAATTTTAAACCAACACAAGAGTTTAATCAAGTTTTTTATTGGTTGATTTTTAATTCTGTTATGAGAAATTATTGTAGATATAAATAGCATAGGGCTTCACATCAGTATATTATATTGTGTAATTACATTTTTCTATATTTGTAGAATTTAAATTGTTGATTTAAAAAAAATATTTAAAAAGTAATGTATTTCGGTTCCATATACGATTCTTGGTGCAGAATTCCTTTAGAGCCGCTGTTTGCTGAGGGTAGCCTTCCAGAAACTGCTTACAGTGTTGTGAAGAATGAAGAATATTGTGGGGAGATTAAAGTGGCTCTCACTTTTACTCCGGAGGTAATTAATTTCATGTCATAACTCCAAATCTTCGATCATTAGTGAGTTTTCACTTTTTTATTTTTGTTTATGCGAAAATCACATGTTTGCGTGAATTGGGCGTAGGCTTATAATGACTAATCTGATTAAGCCTACTGCCAATGCAAGCTTAAAATTTGAATAGACAGTACCGATGACCTCAAAAAGGAAATGTCACGTAATTTTTTTTTTTAATTTTAAATCTTATAAATAATTTTTTAAAATTTTTAAAAATTAAAAATATTGAAATCTTGGTTAAAAGAGACATGAAAAGATATGGTTTGTCTATAATTTTTTCTAATTGCTTTTTTTAAAGTGAAGTAGTAGAAAAATGAAAGAAATACATATTTTATCTCCCCAAATAGAGTTGAATTGAACTTCAACAATAATTTATTCAAAATTCTTGTCTTCAGTCATGCTCTAAATGTATTCAAACTCAACTCTTCTTTGTTTTAAATATATTAAAGACTGAATCCTTATTATTAGGAATTTAGTTTAGAAGAAAATTCATCTACAAATTGATTGAATTTTATATTAAAAACATTAAAAAGAGTCATGATTGGCTCATATGTCTTTTTCTTTTTTCTTTTTAACTAAAATTTTAATATTTTCAATTTTTTTGAAAGCTTTAAAAACTTTATTTATAGGATTTGAAACATATTGAAAATATATGACACTAAATTTTATGAATTGGGTAAAAACCCATAACAAATTCGTAAGTTGATCCATGTGTTTTGACTCATTTTTATATCTCTTTATCAACACATTCACTTCTCACAAGACACTTTCACATGGGATGGGTCCCAACAAAATGCAAGAGCATATAAGAAGGATTGTGCCTTCAGCACTACTCGCCTTCTAATTTATGATATTATAACAAAGTTTTATAGAAAATCAAAATTTATACAAGCAAAAAATATCACAAGATTAATTTTTCACTTCTAACATTACTTGAATATTTTCCATGTACAAATCTCATCTGAGTCCAATTATAGCCAAACCAATCCTATGAGTATAATAGATAGAATTAAATTGAATTCAAATTATGTTAAGTGTCCTGTTGTGATGACAATCATAAATAAATGTTGAATTATTATTTTTCTATTTTTCATCATGCTTCTAATATCTACAATGTGATCAACAAAATAATAGTTGATTGATTACAGAATCTCCTCCATGACAAAAAGTCACTCAGGGTTTAAATCCTCTTGTACTCATTTATATTTACATTGTTTGCACTTTTAATGGTATAATTGTTGGTGACCTTCCCTAATTTTTCATGACCTTGGGTTTGCAGCAAACTAGAGACTTGGGTTTCGGTGCAGAGGAGAACTATGGTGGATGGAAACAATCAGAAGCTTCATATTAATAATGTAATGAGAGCCCAGAATTTTCTATTGAGATGATAAACAGCTTTGATTCTCAATGAACGTTTTATTGGAGTGTCTTCAAGTGTGATGATCTGATTTGTGGTGTTAATTATTATCAATAATTAATTTGTACTTTTGATATTGATTGCTGCTGTCTAATTAATTCTGCTTTATACACTTTGATGTGCTATCTTTTGAGGTTTATTTGAGGTTATATTCTGATTGACATGAGCCATTATATGTGATCTAGGGATGAAGGATTTGGATAGTATGCTGAAAGTATTAGGCTTAAAACTCTTCTTTAATGTAAAAAAAAATAAAATTGTAAGACATGAATACTACTTGTTCATGCAGAATGTCTCAAATTTTGCTTTGTAACTAATAAATTTCTTTCCATAGGTGGGTTGTACTAAGGACTTACAAAATAAAAATACATCAGGGGATGGCAGATGGAAGTTCGCCATAAACCCTCCAATACTTAAATCAGTAGGAGCTCTAAGGTAGTAAAAAGCAATTGAAACCCTAGACTTGTGTAATTAGGCCTAGGATAATGGGGCCAAATAGGAATGCGTAGTTGATAAAAGAGATTGGTGGAATTTTAGTAGTTATCACTTGCCTCATCGTTCTTTGGGGAGATACTTGATAAGAATAGTTGTATGAAGATGTCTTGTGAGCCTTTGGACTTGTGTGGTAAGAGAACATCCAAATGTTTGGGCTTGTAGACTAGTGAGTGAATGCTATTAGTGTTTATTACTGGATTAGTGGCAGTGAAGCTTGTTCACTTAGGATAATAGTGCGGGTTGGCAAATAATCTTTACAGTTTTATCTTTAAATGTTACCGTACTGAGAGGAAACACCACTGAGTTGTTGAGGCGAGTCATGTGTTGGTGAAGGGGTATACAAAGAGGCAACGCAACTGAGCCATTGAGGTGAGTCATGCATTAGTGAATTGGCATATTGGAAGGCAACACCATTGAGATGTTGAGGCGAGTCATGTGTGGGTGAATAAGTGTATTGAGAGGCAATGCCACTAAGCCATTTGAGGCAAGTCATGCATCTATGAATGGGCATATCTAAAGGTGAAGCCACTAAGTTGTTGAGGCAAGTTATGCACTTGCGAATGCATGATACTTTGTTGAATCAATGTAATTGCTCATGTCTTCCTCTTTACTGTCGGGGGAGATCATATGGGGGGTTATTAGAGAACATAAAATTGACAATTGTAGTTTTTCTTATCTTTTTCCCTATCATTGGGGGAAATCATATAGAGATTACTTGAGAGCAGCAAAATGATGATATCTCATGAAAATTATTGGAGAATATCGAAATGGTGATTAGAGAACAACAAATTGGTGATTGTAACTTTTCTTGTGTTCTTGCATGCCATTAGGAGATATCACATGAAAATTATTGGAGAATAGCAAAATGACAATATATCAGATTATTGGAAAAAATTGAAATGGTGATTAGAGAATGGTAAAT
This sequence comes from Saraca asoca, assembly GCA_026873985.1. Lineage (NCBI taxonomy): Eukaryota > Viridiplantae > Streptophyta > Magnoliopsida > Fabales > Fabaceae > Saraca > Saraca asoca. The sequence continues at coordinate 9,216 of JANHAO010025003.1, forward strand.
TGATGATTGTAACTTTTCTTGTCTTGCTCCTAGGGTGATTCTCTAAGTTGTCTACTAAGCTGAAGCGCTTAACGCCATATGCATGGCAACCCATGGAAATGTCTACTAAGTTGAAGAGCTTAGCACCATGGGCACAGGGAGACCTTGTGGCATTGTTCTATCAAGTCAAAAAGTGAGGCACCATGGATGCGGGGAAATCCATGGAATTATCTACTAAGCTAAAGAGCTTAGCACCACGCGCTCAGGATGATCACTATGAAATTACTGGTGAAGAAAGTGGTACTCTTGATATCTAGATGTAGAGTGGAGAATTTGACAAATAATGAATCATGGCGATTAATAGAGAACAACTTTATGGTGATGGTGATTTTTGTCTTTCTCCTCGTTATTGGGGGAGATAGCGTGGAGATTACTGGAGAATGACTTTATGACAATGGTGATTCTTATCTTCCTCCCTATCATTGGGGGAGATAGCATAGAGATTATTGGAGAAGAAATTTATGGTGATGTTGATTCTTGTGTTTCTCCCCACCATTACAGAATATCACATGAAGATACTTTACTAAGTTATGTCTGATGATCATGTAAGCCTCTCTTATTTAATTATACTAACAATTTCTCACTAGCAATAGACAAAAACCATGCAAAATTGTAACTTTTGCAAAACAATTACAAAATTTGATATTCAATGACTTTTCCAATAGAATTTTAAAAAATTTGCAAGATTAAACCCTACCATCCGTCTCTTAATACCCTCACTTAAAATTTAATTTCCTAAAATTTGTACACTTCACACTTCATTCTTTTATTTTTACACATAAGACTTATATAGCATGTTTCGATTGTTAGAGTGTGCCCAGAAAACCTTTTTAAATTATAAAAGAAGGTTTCCATTTGGTTAAGGATGGAATTTAATTTATATAATGGTCTTACTACTTAGATTAGCTTATTGATTTCACTAGAATATGTATTTTTGAATATTTGTATTTTCTAGTAAATTGTTCACTCACAAAGTTTTAATGAAATTCATCCATTTTTTACTTTAAATATGTTTTGTTTTTAGGATGATATACTTGTCAACCTCCATCCCATCTTCCGATTGAACTAGCCATGTTAGAGATTGAAGATAACATTTGGAAAATTTTAAATTGGTAGTTGTTGCATTTCTATGTGTATACAATTATCGTAGGGTGTGTATGTATTGTCTATTATGTATATAGGTTTTATTGATGGCTTGTAACCTTGGCTGACATTTGAAAAATAGAGGAGAATCTGTTGAATTTTTGTTAAAATCTTTTCCATTTGAAAGAAAAAGAAATTTACAAGCACTTTTGAGAAAAATTTTTAGTTTGTGCTTTTTTTTTCAATTTAATAAGAAGTAGGCATTGAGAAAGAGTTTAAAAGGCTTGTAGGATGTTTCCACTGGATAACTTTCTATGCCAGTTGTGCTCTAAGTTAGGGTGTAACAAAGGTGGTATCAGAGCATGATCCAGGGTCTAAATGCATGAGTCTACAATTGCTAATGAAAGATATACATATTGAAGTTATGTTAGTGTACCCAGGAACATGAAACATAAACAAGGATATGTCTATACCATTTCCAAATGTGTTGTAAGTCTCCACTATCTTCTAACTTTTAACTAATACATTTATTTACTACCCAATCATATCTATTGCTTTTACCCATGGAAACTATACCCCTTAGAACCCAATTTTTGTTTTTGATCGAATATCTTAGACATAGAGGCTTTTGATGAAACCTTGTGTCAACTTTTACCCTTTGTTAGTTATAGTGACAACTATTTGAAGAATTTGACTCACTACAAGAAATCTGCGTTTTAGCGACCGAATTTTTCGGTCGCTAAAAATTAAATTTCGATCGCAGAAATTTTTGCGACCGAACAGCTATCGAAATTCTGAAGTGGCTAAAACCCCAGTCGCAGGACATTCAGCGACCGAAATTTTTTAGTCACTAAATTTAGCGACCGAAAAATGTAGTGACAAATTCGGTCGCTAAAATGGTTTAAATTTGGTCACCGTTTTAGCATTTTTGCGACCGAAATTGTAGTCGCTATTTCGGTGGCTAAATAGCATATTTTTGCCACCATATTATTCGGTCGCTAAATCCTATATTTTTACCACCAATTATTTTGGTCGCTATTTCGGTCACTAATTCATATTTTTTTGCCACCAATCACTATTTCAATCACAAAAACGTAAATTTTTGCCACCCATTATTTCGATCCCAT
>JANHAO010025004.1:0-11469 GCA_026873985.1 Saraca asoca
AAAAAAATATATTTAATATTATTTACAACTTTGTCATTAATGAAAATAGGTATTCTTCTTATTTTTTAAAAAAATCTGAAAACAGTTATATACAAAAATAAGGGAAAACACCATTTTTCTGTTTCCTGAAAATTATTTTTTAGTTTCTGTTTTTGAAAACAGTTTTTAAAAAACAGTTTTTGAAAACAGATTGTCAAACAGATTTTTTTGTTTTTGCAGAATAAGAAAACAAGAAAACTGTTTTTAAAAATAAAAAAATACTTTCCCAAGGCTAGCATTCTTCAGGACAAATAGAATATAAAAAGAGAAGAGTACACAAGGTCCCACCGGGAGTCGAAACCAGGTCGCTGGATTCAAAGTCCAGAGTGCTAACCACTACACCATGGAACCTTGTTCATGCGTGAAGTAGAAAATACGGTAGACTCAGTATATTGCATATGTCACACAAATCGAGATGATAACTGCTTTTCCTTTGTTGCCCCCTGATTACGATAGCTTTGTGTTCATTTTAGGGCCACAAATTAAGAGTCATCTTAGCTAAGTGGCTGCCTAACCAGTACAATCACAAATACATAAGAATAGTTCTTCTCCGCGTCTAAACTTGGACCTAAAATTATTACATTCTTTGATAGAGATTTAAAATTTAATTTTTTTAATAACATATAAAAATAAAAATGAAAAACAAGATATAAAAATATCTTAGTTGGATACATAGATGCTGCTGATTATGTAGATTTGAATGTCTTCAAGTATCACAGGAGGTCTGTTTGGAGAGAGAGAGAGAGAGTGAGAGTGAAGGATTTTATTGGACCCTCCTGCCAAATGGGGGATGCCCAAATCTTAATTGTGGCATGCAGGCACAAATGCCATACTTTTGTTTCAAGTAATATGGCCCTGCACATCACGTTATCATATCCGCTAAATAGTAAGTCGAATAGGTGAAGCCCCTTACAATTTACAAAGTCTATGCCATGCTACATATGATGTATTTTAATTAAAAATAATATGGGACTGACAGAGGTTTCGTAATTTCTTTTGTTCTTGCCGTCAACCCCTTTTGATTCATCCCAAAGAGACACTATATTGCTATTCCTCTACTATATATAAAATAAAGAATAGCTCCCAAAAGGATAGATCGGGGGTGGTGGCGCAGTTGGCTAGCGCGTAGGTCTCATAGCGTTTGAGTCATCCTGAGGTCGAGAGTTCGAGCCTCTCTCACCCCATTATTTTTCATTTTTGCATACCTTCAAACCTTGCTGATGCTGTTGGGGTTTCAACATTAGTTGTTGTGTAGATGGTTTTGGTTTTTCTTTTTCTAGGCTTTAGACCCTTATGTTCACCAAAAAAATAGAGACAAATGATGCCAAATTTCGTGCCATTAAATCTTTCACTGAATGACGAGCATGCCCTAAGTTGCACATTTTGATAAATGAATGCTTTCCGGTGTACTTAATCAACATATACTGGTCCTCACTAAATTTCTAGCTGTATCCCACTCTTAGTTCTTGAGAAAAATTTTGAAAAAGCCATTTCGACTCTTCTCAGAGCTGACATGATTTTCCATGGCATCTGAAGATGCTGAAGGTGCTCAGCTTTCTTCATTTTTGTTTGCTGATGGACCACAACTCCCATCAGCCACCCTCGAAGAATTGGTTTCTCCTTTGGGTGAAAATGCATCATTAGAATGCTGCCTCCATGTCTCTCCACCGGCACGAGCACTGAGTGATGCACTTGCAGAGAACCCTGGAACGTTTGCAGTGTCAATCAGGAAGTCTTCTAGTGTTGCCAGCGAATTCAATTGATTTCCTAAGGATGCTATTGTTTTCTGGCACTCGGCTAGCTTTCCCGCAGCTACTGCTATTTCTTGCTGGCAGAGAAAAAGAATATGAGCATTACATAAATGGTAATAAATAAACAGATTGTTGGTTGGATTAGAGAAAAATGAAACATGCAACATTGATGTCAACGATGACCAACCTGCTTTATCTTCATTTCACTATATGAGCTTGTTGACCTGAGTTTCTCTTCCTGCTTCTTGCTTTCGATCTCTTCCTCCAATTTCTTATACTTTGTTACCATTTCAGCTGCCAAAGCCCTCTCTTTCTCAACTTCTACTTGTAATGAGTCAACTTTTGAAGATATATTCTGAGCCTCAGCCTTCATGCTCGCCAGCTCGTTTTCTGTCATTTGCTTTGATTTGACGGCAATATTCAGCTCTCTTTGCAACTCTTCCAATTTCTTTTCAGCCTTCCTCAATTGTAGTTGGGATGTTTCAATGCAATCTTCACTTTTCATCAAAGCCATCTCCAGATCAGCTTTCTCTGCTTCCACTATCCTCAACTTCTCTTTCAGTTCAGCCATATGCAGGGTTAGGATGTCAAACTCAGCTCTGAGGGAGTTTTCTTTATACGTGCATGGATTGGCAACAACTGACTCTTGGCAGTTTTCATTCTTGGTATCAGGCAATGCAGCAAGTCTCTCCATTTCAAGAAAATCATCCATGAGGTCAATAGTAGAGGCCGGGGTTTGTCTTGACTTTTCATTCTTGAACTGATCAAGCTTAGCAATTAGTGCAGATGCCCATGAGTCAGAGCAACTTGGCTCGCACCTGTCTGAGTGCAAGCTGCTTATCTTATGATCATCAGTCTCCGCTGCATTCGGCCACTCTCCACTGTCTGATTGGCTATCTATGAGGGATTCAACACAATAAGATGACATAGTGGATTTGTGATCATTAACTGAGGATCTTCTGCAAGCAATGGCCTTCAATCTACGGCACTCAGCCTCAAGCTTGGCTACTTTCTTAATGCTTTCTAAATGTTGCTTGCTAGCTGTCTCAGCCGCTTCCGTGCTCAAGTCCCTTTCAATAGTCCTAACTTCAAGCACTTCGGATTGAGCTAGCAGTTCATGCTGGAGAGTCATGTTCTCTTTCTCCAAAAATTCTATTTTTTTGTGCAAATCAGAATCAATGGGAGTAGGATATCTGGCATTGGAGGCATCTAAGATCTGGAGCTCAGAAAGCTGGCTCTGAAGTTTTTGTTTGGCTGATTCCAATTCACATGTTTTCTCTATGACAGCACCATGGATATTTTGTTCCTGCTGGTCTCTTGTCTGCCTGAGCTGCCCAACACACTCCTTAAGTGCACCGTCAAGATGGGCCACTTGATCTTCCAGAACTGAATTTCTGAGAGTTGCTGCCTCCAGTTGCCTCTTTAGAATTGCTACTTCCATTTCAGCCTTTTCCCAGCCTGCAAGTTAATGGAAAAAAGATTGTAACAAAAAATAAATAAATAAACAAAACCAAAATTGTTATGCCAGGGTCTGTGTCAGTGTTCACATGGTTCCCAAAAAAGCCTATGATTCTAATATACCATAAACATAGTATGAACGCAATTTGTCTTTTAAATTCTACAACTTTGGTATAATTGAACATAATCATATACTAGTTTGTTTGCTTGACAAAAAGATGAATTCTTTTGAAGATGCAACATATTTGAATATTTAAAAGAAGTACAGAAAAATATGCAACGGCAGAGTATCATTAGTAATACAAGAAATTGGAAGGAATACTGGTAATTAACACTAGTTGTTACCTGCAACGGCCTCTTCAGCAACTATGGCATGCTGCTTTACCAAGTCTTCTTTGGCACTAACATTCACAAGCGCAGCAGATAGTTTTTCTGACAAAGTCTTCAAACTATCATTTAAATCACCCTCTTTTACGTTATTGATATTATCCATTGCATGGTTGTTATCTTCCTCTAATAAGCAGTCATTTACGTTGCCTGTGTTAGGAGCTTTTGAAGAGACTTCAGTTGATTTTTCAATGCAAAATGACCTATCATTGACATCTTCAGTAGCAGCCACAGCTTTTGAGGTAACATCGGGCGAATGATTGCTTTCTGTAGGAGATTCCTTCAATGCCTACTGAATCAGATGAGAAAAGGCCACACTTTGATCAGAAAAGAAAGTTAGATAGAACAGATTTTATGCCTTGTTTCTGTACAAAATCACGGAATTACGCACAAGGGGAAGAACATGTTAAATTCTCAGTAACAAAATCAATAAATTCATTTACAAGGTGAGATTTTTGGTTTAGTGTATACCATACATGAGTAAAAAAATGCTCCATTTTAGAAACAACAGGCAGTCAAACTCGAATTTTTAACTTGAGAGGTTTCAAAAGATCGTATTTGGTACATTAAGTTTCAGAAACCCAAATTTCCCAGGTTTTTGATGAATTTGGTGTCACATTGCTTAATGCCTGTTCATCTGAGTATCTTTCAGAATGAGACGATACAGATGCTGAACTTTCAGTCTCGGCAGGGCTCTTCTCAAGATTTCGTCTTCCATAGCCATCTCTTTTTCTCCATCATAAGGTCTAATTATCTAACATCAGCTAGCAAAATCCCATCATCTGCTGATTTATAATCCTGCATGTTATGTAGCCTTCAGAAAGCAGAAACCCAGTACAAAAACTGATGACTTAGCTTAACGTTCTCAAGCAGCTTTGCTTAGAACCTAATCTATTCTAACAATAAACACAAATAAGAGTTCATATGAAAAAAAAAAAAAAAAAGAAACTAAACTTCTAACTTGACTGAAAAGTAATACCAGTTATCAGATGAAGAAGCACTTCTTAGCTTCAACAACGTAGCCAAATCCCTCATTGTTTGTGATACACAATTATACAGGGAATCATCAAAAGACTCGTTTTTTCATCACACAATCAAATTAGAAATCAATAATTTCATAAAATTTTGCAGTTTGCAGAAACTTTAAACCAAAGGTACTGAAATGTAATGAAACAGTAGCTGGTTGCAGAGAAGGGAAGAACTGAAGCAAGAAACACAAACTACCCAATCAGAAAAGAATCCAAATGTGAGTGACCCATTTTAGCCAGAGAACAGAAATCCCCTTCAACCATCTCAAAAATCCAACAAACCATGAAAAAAATCAGCTTTTTTAATTATGCAACTCGGTAGAACAAGACGGACCAAGATGAAATATGTTTAGACTTGAAGAGCAGGCAACTCTAAATGGAATGAATAGCTGGGAAGTGGGAGCCAATAATTATAATTAATGGAATCAAAGAGATGGGTTCAGAGTCCAGACTGGAGATTCTTAAGAGTCCAGAAAGGATACAATGGCAGTAACGACAACAAATAAGATATTAATAACAACGACTCTGCAATGAATATTGTCAGTGAGCATTCATATAATAAAGTTAACACAAAAGAAGAAGAAGAACAAGAAGCGGCAGATAGATAATAGGGGTTTCTATTTCTTGATTTTAGCTAGCCTTTTTCAAATATAAAAAAGAATGCCATGTGACCGGAGGTGTCCGGTTGTGAAATTTTCAAGGGTACAGTGTCTGTGTGACCACAGGGCACAAACACTTTTTCTTCAGCTCTGAGAGTTTTGATATATTTTTATTTTTATTTTTTCTTATCTAATTAATAATTTGAAGTTGAGCTGCTCTGATAGACTGATTCCCGCCCAGTATGAACGAGGATTTGCATCCCAGACATTAATGCCAGTCATTCTCGATTTCCTTCTAAATGCCTGCTCTTCCTGTCTTGTTTTGTTTTGTTGTTTTTGGAAAATGTTTGTTCACTCACCTATCTGACATTTCTTCCTTTTATTTTATTTATATTATTAATAATTAGCAATTTTCTAGCATCAATAAATAAAAAATTAACATGGTATTATCAGTTGATCTGTAATGTGGCTTTTTATCAGTATTTTTTTAAACTGAAAATAAACCAAAATTTCTTTGTTTTATAAGAAATATTTTCACAAGAATATGAAGTTTTCTCTGTTCTTATTATTCAACTTTCTAGAAGTTTTTTCCTTTATATCTTATCAAAATTGAGTGTATCGGTTGAGAGTAAAATATTGGTTCACCTAATTGCCTTCATGTCATTCTTTTCCAATAATTTGAAGACATTATTTGGTTACATTAATTAGTTGTCTTCGCTAGACTGCAGAATAAGCTCTCCTAAATGCTATCATGCTGATTAGGATCGAGTGCTGCAATTATGAGAGTCTGAAAATATAAGAGAAGGGCATCAATAATCTCTCCATATATTATTTCTGGATTGGATTCAACTTCTAATGTAACCATTAAAAGATTAAAATTTAATTTAATTGTAATTGAATTTATAAATAATTTTATATATGAATTAATTTTTTATTTGTACTATTTCAAATGAGGAGAGAGAGGGAGAAAGAACCAATGCTAATTAAGATGGGAAAACTAGCAAATGCAAAACTAGCGAGTAGCTTGATGTCCTAAATTGATGGTAGGAAACAAAATCATTTGGTTAGAGTTGAGATAATGATGCCAGAGAGAAAGAAAAGAGTAGTTTGTTATTTAGCTCATCCCTTTTTTACAGTAAGTTGAAATGGATATTCTGAAATGCTGGTCCATAAAATAAAAGCCATCAACTTTAAACAGTGGTTCATAAAACTGCAGCAGAAAGAACCATAACTTTCATGGTGATGTTGTACTCTTCTTACAAATATCCATTCCTCTCTGTGGTCCATCCATCCATCCACTTGGTTTTTGAGTGGGGACTTGGAGTGATTTCCTACCATACACTCTTACATGCAATATTAATGTTACACTTATCTTTTTAAAATGTAATTTTCCATAACATAATTATATTTTTATTGTGTATTTGAATTTGGTCTCAGATGAGATCACATGATAATAATCAATAATATTATATTTTTATTTTTATTTTCACATTTGATTTAAATTTTATCACGTTAATTATTGTATCGTTACTGACATGAAGGAGAAGGACATCAAACTTAAAAACAAAAACGTATACATTATTGGTTAGTAAATACCATCCGAGACTTGCCCTTCTACTTGAATAAACAGCATTGGCTTTCCCTAACTTGTCTTCTATGACATACATGGCCCCTCCACTCAGTTTTCCTCTTCATTTCTCAACTTTTTTTTTTTTTTTTTTTTACTTTGACCCCAAAAATCTGACTTCGTCCAGATTAAAAGGAAAAGGGAAAATTAAACAAAATCCAAAATTGTTTGGGGCAGTTGAAATAAAATGAAATTAAGTCAAGTTAAAGTTTGAGATGAGAATGTCTAGCGAAAAAGGTTTTGTAAGAGATATGTACGTAACACTGGAAATGAAAACATGATCCAGAAGAAGACGTGGGCATTCTAGTTGCCATTCATTAAGCTGCACTTCACCACATCCACATCTCCGTTAATGATTCTATAATGATATCTTCTCCCCAGTCTCAGTCTGTGCTGCTCATTTGCACTAGCTGTACCGTAAATCTATAGACGGACTCTTTACTCCCCCACCCAAACATCCGAAGAGTGAGGCCTAAATATCAGGAAAATAAAATTAGTAATACTTTGAACTTAAAACACTAAAAATATAAATGATTTTATATATCTTTCTTTGTTGTTGAAAATTGTCTAATTATTGTATAGAATGCATTATTAAACACATGCAAGTGAAGGTCTTCCTTTCTTGCTCCTCTTTTGATAGGCAACTCTCAATGGTAAAGTCAAAGAAGATATATGGTGTGGAGAAGAGACCATGCCTATATTATTAAAACTTAATAGTCCTATTCCATCATGGGATTACTCCAGGTCTTAGGCTTACACTAATTACTTGATAACACCCTCATAGGACAAATGCACTAAGAAGGAGGTAAATTGGTGTTAAAAAACACAAGTTTATAATTTTAAAAACTTTTTTTTTAACAAGAGAAATTAACAAATATTGAAAGATCAAGTAAATAGTATATAAAGATAAACAATTAAAGTGCATGAAAAACACAAGAGCAAAGAAAGAGAATGATTGCACCGATGTATAAAGGTTTGATGGTCCAAAAGAAAAATCGTTTCTTTGGGTTCCCTCTTCTCTCTCAAAGTCAATTTCAACCTTGAGGGTTATCTACTAGCATTTTTTTTCTTTAATTATCCCTTATAATCTTTCCCACTTAACCTATTAAGGTACAAGCAATCCAACCTCTCAACTAGAGAATTTTCTAATCTTATACCAAGGCACATTTCCTAACTACAAGATTTCTATAATTGTATAATTTACACTCAACTCTTAACCAGTGAACCTTTACAAAAACTTAAGAATTAAAAGGATTTGTCTCGAAGTGACTACAATGTTTTTCAAACTCTCATAATAGTAGATTTATAAATGAAGCACAAAGGAGACTTAGAGAATATTAGAGAACTTAGAGAGAGAAGTCTTCTACAAAGGGTAGAAGATTTGTTTGCATGATGTGTATTGAAGAGAAGAACATCTTCCCTTTTATAGATGAACTTGGCACTAAAGAGCACCTTTATTAACTTGGCTTCCAAGTCAAGTAGTTTGCTCTTTCATTGTGTATTCACTTTTGGTTATAGGCTTTAAAATTGGAGTAGTTTGCTCTTTCAGTTTGTTATAACTCTTTGTTAGTAGCATTGAAATTACAATAGCTTGCTCTTTCAGAATAGAAAGTGATTTATGATGAGTTGTCATTATCAATGATACAGGGGCCAGCTCATTTACTTGCTTTTTGAAGGATTTTTCAGCAATGTTGTCTTTTGTGAAGTCAACATAAGTTGGTAATGGTCAAAAGAGCAACCTGCAGAATCACTTTTCTATAGAACTGCAGAGTTGCAGTATGTTAGGCTGCAAAGAGAAACCTATGCAAAAATAAATTTTTTTAGATAATTCAAATAAACAAAAATTTTGGCACAAAATTGGAAAGTTCGTACACCATGTATACAATGCAATTTATGCCAAAATGGTAAAATATCTTAATAAAATAGTTTAGGCAACATTACAAGCTTTTTACATATTGAAAGAGAAACCAATGTCAGACTGATGCATACTTTCAATAAACCATAACCATAGTATGTTGGGGAGCAAAGAGCAACTTGTATACTATTAGCCTTTCTAGTAAGCCAGAATTGTAGTATGTCAAGGAGCAAAAAGCAACTTATGTACTGTCAGATATTTCTAGACTTCTTTAGATAAGCATAGTATAATTCACTTCAAAGTAATAAAATATTTTTGGAATCAAGTTGTGTATGTGTGTATTAGTGAACAAAGAGTGGTTTATGCTATAGAGGCATATTTTCTGGTGCAATTTATTAACTACTTAACTTAAAACAAATCGTCATGATAGAACATACTATATTAGAAGCAAGAAATCATATTTTCCAATTCAATACTAGCTATAATATGTATTAATCGAATGTAAGGTTAAAAAACTAGCAACAGTCGTAAACTTTAGTTATCATGAAATAACAACTATTTTAAATGTTTTCACTTGAAATTAGCAAACCTTAAACTAGTAAAAGATTTAGCTTAAAAGAGCAAAGAGCATTAAGTTATAGTTTTGCAACAAGTAAAAACAATTAAGCACTTCATCATCAAAACTAATTAATCTAAACAATTAGACGCATAGTGGTCCACATAGCAAACCCAAAAATAAGTGTGCATAGTCTATAAACAGATTCAAATCACTGCTATAGCGGACCAAGCATGCTTGCCTTACGGTTGATCACTTTAATCAACCCGTTTTTATGAAATATTCTTTATTTCAATTAATATTAGTCCATATAGAAAAATCCAACATTCTCCCACTTGAACAATATTAATTATGTTATTTTATTTAGTGATGTTTTAATAAAATGACTCTTGGGTTGAATACCAAATTTTTTTGATTGCAACCAAGGGAACTATTATGGGCATTTTTCAGAAGCATATTTTGGGCCGGCTAAGGTCTAATAGGAAGCACAACTAGCCAGATGGAGGCCCGAATCGGAGCTCGAGGTCATTGAGTGAGGACCCTAGATTGTCGGTCGCGAGTTGAAGACATCATAAGCAAAGAGTGCAACTCACTGAGAAGGCTTTCAACCCCTCAGCGAGAAGCCTACTACCCTCAAAGAGAATGCTAGGCAAGGATGGCGAAGTCAGCTAGAGCCACCAGCTCATTTAACTTTCGGCTCATCCACCAGAAATGGATATTTGTACGGAGCCTAGTCAGCAATCCAAGGCACACATCTTTAGTTGACAACTCAACTTCCAAACCTACACATCAGCTCCTCGGAAGTCCGACAATAATTTGTCCAGCATTAATTACCCGACACCAAGCATTAAATGCCCGGAGTGGTGGAGATAATCATTTTGTTGTTTATGAAATTATACTTGTAACCCTCCCCCTTTCTATAAATAGGAAGGGGAGGTCACCGTAAATGAGAGAGAAAGTTTACACATGCAGAAACTCTGCCAGAACATATAGAGAGCACTGTACATTGAGAGAAAACACTGCTATTGTATCCAAACTCTATAAAAACCATCCTCTTAGTGGATAATCAAAGAGCAACGTGGACGTAGGGGACCACTTGGCTTTATCTAAACCACGATAAACTCCTGGTGTTGCTATTTCTTCTTCTCTTCTATCGTCTTCCTTTTTCTATTTTTTGTCATACTTTGCGTGCAGTTAGGGGTAACATTAAACTTAAACTAGTTGACCGGATTTTGGTGTCAACAGGAACATTTTAATATAACTTGATTCAATAAAATTGATGATATCAAACCACGATAATTAATATATCTTTATTAATACACATCCTATCCATGAGCACATATATTAATAATTCTATTGACATGAGTTAAGAGTGTGGTAAGAAAATAGCATTCAACATGTTATTTTTCAATATGCCACTTTCTTTATTTGTCCTTTATTTCTCCTCAGCATGCTTTAAACAAAATAAGTAAGAGAAATTCCATGACTTTCACAAGAAGCTAACATGTCTCAAATGCCAAATGGAGTCAATAATGAGATAACTACAATATGCTTTAGAACATATTAACAATACATCCTCAAAACATAGACACATACACATATGTATATAAAAACAAAATGATAGAAACAGATGTATAAGTAATCATAAAGAAATGCACATTCCATAAACATAACCAAAAGATGCATCCATAGTGAGTCCATAATACATAAAAAAAAACTCTCACTAACCTAATACTTCAAAAGAACTTTGAATACCTATATTTTCAACATGACCTTTAAAGATTATAGGCCTAAGTCCTTTGGTCAATGGGTTAGTCAATATTAAGCTTGTATTAATATATTCTCTTATTATTTCCCCTTTCTTCACAAGATCTCTGATAGTTAAATACTTTAACTCTAAATGCTTGAATCCATGAGAAGATTTATTATTTTTGGTGAAGAAAATAATAACGACATTATCATAGTAAATCATAAGCGGTTTAGATATAAAGTCTACAACACAAAGTCCTAAAATAAAATTCTTCAACCAAATTGCTTGAATAGCTACCCCAAAACATACAATAAATTCAACTTGCATAATGGAAGTGTTAGTCGAATATAGGTGCCCTAGAGTCAATTTGATTGGGCTCTATTGCATCTATGACTAAGCGATCTGTGGATTTGGATATT
>JANHAO010025005.1:0-11460 GCA_026873985.1 Saraca asoca
CCTTAATTTTATTTATTTTAAATTATTATTTACTTCCCTTTAATTAATTATTATTTAATATTTACCTAATTAAATAATAATTAATTATAACAAAACTTCTTTTTTCTCAAGTCAGTATTGTGAAAGTAAATCAACTGACCACTAAAGGACTGCAAGTTGGTACCTCTACCCAAGAGGCTTGTGTGTAATCCAACCTATCATAAATCAAGCACAATTAACCAAGGCCCAATCTATTCTGAGCTTAGCACTGATTACTTAATTAAATCTGTTAATGTCCTAATAATTAATTAATGCTAATTCATGACAATAATTAATTAAATTAATTCAACAAAAACAACATAGAACATTTAAAGAGAAGAAATTAATGAGTAAGAGAAAAAGCACAAGAGTTGAGTACAGCCTGAAATATCAAATTCATCTTTGAAAGAGAGATTTTAAATTAATAACACTTAAATGGATTGCAGCGCAAATTCATCTTTTGGTCCGCAATTGATGCATATATAACTGTTAAACTTTGTTAGGTAGGGACTGAGGGGTGGGGCTATACCAAAAGAAAGAATAGTTGGTTCTCTCGTTTTTCTTTTTCTTATGCTGAAATTGATTATTATAACTTCTCAATTAAATCCATGAAAGCTAAATTATCGATGGCACTGGCACCGTTTTGATGGTTTCTTTCTTGACAAAACTTTTTGTGTGGTGCAGATCAGATAGATTTTAAAGAATCTCATTGCGAGCACAAATTCTTCACAAAGGCTGCACTTTAATCTCTTTAAAAAGGGTAACTTTAATCTCAGCAATGTGATTATATAAGACAACATGGCTAATGGTTCTTTTGGAATAAACCCATATTTGCTTTTTAAAAAGCTTAGATCATGCCGTGTGAAGAAGAGGTTGATCTTCTAAAGCATTATAGTTGCAGAGAATCAATTATAACCAAATATCAAGCTTTATGATGTTTTAAATTGATTATTTTTTTGTATGATTTTAAATTGTGTTTGTACTCATTATTGTGATTATATTATAATTAGTAAAATTATGAACAATATGAAAAAATATAATTGTTATAATGCAAAATTATGAAAAGTTACTCTTACAACATAATCCTTAATAATAATATCACAATTATAAATCGTAAATTAAAATTTGAACATTTATTATGTTAAGTAAGAAAAATTATAAATGAATGAATTATGTAAACTCCAATAGAATAATTTTATATAGAATATCAATGATCAAGTAATATATTTATTGGCATAGAACACTGAATTTTAATCTAAAATCTAATTTTACACATAATTGCCTTACGTTAAGGTTAAAGTTCACACTAAATGTGTCCTTCACATCCAATGCCACCTTTGGAATAAACCCATATTTGCTTTTAGAAGTTCAAATGTTGTGGTTGACCAGGAGATTGATCTTATATGCCTTGTTCTTGGGTGTCCCCAAAGATTCAAGACTAGTGAAGTTAATCCAAAACTTCTTGTTGCAATAATTGTGTGCTTGAACAAGAGATTGATCTTATATGCCTTTGATTCCAACCCACACACTAACCCTTAAAAAAGTTGAAAGGCAGTGTGAACTTTTAGGTAGTCAAACTTTTGATAATATGTTTGTTTGATGCTGACGTAGATGTCCGAGAATCTTGGAAAAACTCAACACCAAGATTGCACTTTAACATCTTATTTGTTGAAAGAGAGAACTAGCAAGTTCATGCTTATTATTATTATTATTATTTTCTATCTGTTTGTCCTCCACTCAAAGTGCTCAAACCAAAAGGTGTTTGTCCTGACATCAAAGTTCACAATATAAGGCTACTTTTTGTTGTGATCACATAACTACAAACAAGTTGTTAGATTCCATTTGAATATCAATGTATTTTTTTCTTTTGCACAAGCTTCTTTTGTCTTCACTTTTAGGGGGAAAAAAAAAAGAAAAAACCATTTGATATGTACTGATGGATCATAATTGTCATATTATATTTTATAAGAAGTGACGTGAGTCATACATAATTATGAAAAGCACTCATCTTTTATATTTAAATGCATT
Organism: Saraca asoca; assembly: GCA_026873985.1. Lineage (NCBI taxonomy): Eukaryota > Viridiplantae > Streptophyta > Magnoliopsida > Fabales > Fabaceae > Saraca > Saraca asoca. The sequence continues at coordinate 2,047 of JANHAO010025005.1, forward strand.
TTTAATCCTCTGATTTCATTAAAAATTACAATTTCGTCTCCATATTTTTATTTTGAATAATGTTACTTTTCATCTTTTTTTTTTTTCAATGTTACAATTAACTCTTTCTATCAAGTTTTCATTTTAAAAAAGACAAAACTTTCATAATGGATCAAAATAATTATTCAATCAATAAATTGGATAAGAAAATAAATTCAAAAAAATACCTGAACTTGTAGCCTAGATGGACAGGAAAAGTCCAAGTTTTGTTGGTGCTCATTATTGCTTTGAGGGAATCCTTTCCAATTCTTTTGGAAGAGTTTCACAGGCTGTCAAAGAAACTAGTATAAAAATGAAATGATTAAGGTTTAATTTTTAGATTTAGGGGTCACTTACATGCAATTCGTATAATTAAAGATATTTTCTAACTCATTCTAGACTATGAATACATAAGGAAAGTATATGTCATGTTAAATAAATAAATGTCCACTCAACAAATTCTATCAATAGAAGCTAGATAAAATTAGCTAATTACAATTTTGAGAAAAAAATGAAGAATAAATTTGTTCAAATTAAAAATAGGAGGAAAAAATTATAATTTTTAACAAAATTGGGTGTTAAAAGTGTATTTAAACACTTCTATTGATATAATGAAATATTATGAACCAATATTATTATATAAGCAATTAAAATCCTTTTATTTTAATTTTAATTTGAATTTCATAAATGACCTAACAATAACTAAAAAAAAGAGAATGATAAAAGAAAAATAATTTTTGCACATGATTTATTCTACCATAATTTTTATTCATATAAAATATGTGTAAGACTCAAATTTATTTGTGAATCTCATCACTTATCCCTCTACGGTAGTGCATGAGTGGATATAAAATATCCACCAAACAACTAGATTGGCATATAATGAAAAGGTTGAATCTTTGCAAACAGGAATAAAGTAGCATGCCTAAAGTGTATAAACTAGCTCCTGAGTGGGAATCATTTTACCTTTCTTTTTTCTAAACTCGACAGCACTTCACCTCCAATTTACATTTTATCTCTAGCTAGACAATCATGATCTTCGAAAAATACTTAGAAGAACAAAAAGATGTAAACGACAAGTTGACGACTTTCTGCGCTAACCCATTAGAAGTTGAAAGGGTGTGTGCACTTTATATTGTCAAATTCTTGATAATGTGTTTGTTTGGTTGCTGACGTTGATGTCCAGAATACAATGGCAGCAATCAAATTTGTACCCATGCGTACCAACAAAATGTATGGATATTGATATCCGAAGATATGGATGGGACATGAATGGAAGTGGGGCGAATGGGAATTATAGCAAAAATTAATTTTTAGAATTATGTTGGATATTATAGTTTAATTAATCATATATTATTAAATTAAATAAATATTATGACAATTAATTATACTGAACCAATTAATTAAGTGATCAAATTATTATAATTTAGATAGATTCATATTGAAATATCAGGTACCCATATTTATTAAATTAATTTATTATTTTATATAAATTTAGATATTTTATAACATAATGTATATATATTTGGTTATTGATTGTTATGTTTTGCCAACTTCAGCAAATAGTATCAGAGCCAATTTTTCTTTCACGTTGCAAGTCTTATATTTGTGTAAATTTTGTTTTGAATTTTTGATGTAACTAAATTGTTGATTATGCATAATTATTGATGAGAAGCAGTATGAATTTTTTTATATGAATTTTTTTTTGTCATTTCCGTATTATCAGTTGCATGAATTAATTGTGAATTTTGTGAATTTGAGATGGAATCGCAAATTGAATAAATTTTGTTTTTCCAAAAAAATTGATTTCTTAAATTTGAATAATTTAAAAGGATATTTTTCAAATTAATTTATGATTTGGTCTAAGGAGTATATAATATGCAAAATACATAAATCAATTTGAACAAATATTGTTCAAATTTGAAATTTTTGAAATTCATGTTTTTTTGGTTTTCAAAAGATTGTTTTATCAAAATTCAACCTAATTATGAGAGGCTTTTTTACATTGATTTATGATTATATACTAGAATAATTAGACAGAGGAAAACCCTCATTCAATTTTTGAAAATTCAAATACAAGTACCATCAATTTTAAAAAATTTTCATTCATGTAACCTAAGGGAGGTTTGGTACTTTTTTAGTTAAAATTCATGATTTTGTGAATTGATAAGGAGATTAGTTTTAAATGAATTTGGGTAAATAAACCCACACAAAATTGCTAAAAAAAATATATATGAATGAACAAAACACCAGAGGCGGTAGATGGCGATGAAAATTATAACACTAAGCTCCACCATCTGAGCTCTATTTGTGGTAATTTCTTCAGATTTTTTGAAAATAAAAATATTTTATTTATTTTTCCCAATTTATTTGATATTATTTAGGTCTAAAATTTTACACTATGTTTGCTACATATTGGACTACTATATATAATTTTTTCGAGATTTTTTGAAAATAAAATTTTTATATAATTATTATCCTATTTATTTGAGCATTAATTTGATTGTTAAGATTACTTTTTATGTTCTCATAATTTTGAATACCATATTAGTATTAGGTTTTAGAAATATAGCATTCAATCTTTGTGTTATAGTACTATTATTAGTAGAATTTGTCATTGTGAAATGGGCTGGCAAAAGCCTAGAAAGAGCCAAGTCAGACAAAAGAAATGACCTCACTAGACCGCGAGGTCGCTGCACAAGAAGCCCTAGCTCGCTGAAGGAGTCTGAGATCGCAAGCCAGCAACAGTCCCAGCATATGAGCTCTAGCTCACTAGGACGAAGTTCTACCCAGCTAGAAGCTTGTTGAGGTCGAGCATAAGAACAGCAAACAATTTGCACCGCCATTATGCAAAATACGGCCTTCAGGCCTCACACGCAGAAAGTAACCTACAAAAGCCAGTGTATAGTTCCTTAGGCACTCTTATTCATTTAATGTTTGATGTAACAGATGTATAATTTATTTAGCTCCATTTGTACCCTTCCATACTTCTATAAATGGGGGACTAAAACAATTGTAAAAGGGAAAGGGAGCTTCTTGAAGCCAGAACTCTGTAAACACTCTCTTAAAATTAATAAAACACTATCGTGAATATAGGGTCCGGTACTATTCAGATTTGGCCGAACCACATTAAATCTCTGTGTTTTTCCTTCTTTTCCTCTTTCCTTTGGCCATCTAGCACCTTTTTATTGCTCTAACAACTGGGAAATAGCTTGGGTCCCAAAAGAACCCCTTCCGTTAGCCAGATTTGATTCTGACCAAAATCCACCGTCAACAATTATGAAGTCTCCAATGCCCTATCGGTATTGGGTTTCATAATGTAATATTATTTAGAATTACATAGTTATTGAGGAAATATTATAGCTTGACTATGTTTAGCATGCAATTTGTAAATTTATGATGAAATTCATAAATTTTTCTTTCCTCAATCTTTTGTTATTTATGCAATTGAATACTGTAAAGACGACACACTCCAAAAAATCGTGCAATTTCTGATGGATTCTGATAGAGAATTCTATCAGAAAAATTGATCACAAAGTTAATCAAAATTGAAAAGACCGTTGGTTACTAACAAAAGAAAATGGCCATAAATAGATCAAAAAATCTATCAGAAATTGGTCATAGTTTTTTTTCAACAGAATATCGATGGAAAATCTATTGGAAACAAGCACAAATTCTTAAAAAATTTGTTTGCTATTTCTGATGGATTATCCAATGAAAATAATTGTATGAAGGAATTATGATGGAAAAATCTGTCAGAATATTGAAAAACTCCATTGAAATAAATCTATTAGAACTTTATTTTTAACAGAAAATTAGTCAAAATATAGGCACAAATTTTTAAAAATTTTACTCGCTGTTTTCAATGGAAATAATTTTATGAAAGATTTTTGATGGACAAATCTATTGGAAAATTGAAAATTTTTTAAAACTCTAGGCATATGTTATGGAGCTCTATTACATTTCCCTTGTGCATCTTGTGTTGTATCAAAGTTCTTTCTTGCTTTCCTAGCTTAAATCTTGTGCTTTAAATGTATTTTCCATAAATTTAAACTGATTAAATTGTTCTAACTACTTTATTTGACATTTTTACTGATTATTTTTGTTCAACTATTTTGTGTTTTATGGGCTGATTGGTTTTTCTTATTTTGCTTTCTATAGTTTTGGACTTTATTTTCTATACCAATTTATTTGTGACTTATCTTACTTGGACATTGAGGTTAGTACATATTTTTAATCATTTGTTGATTAATTATTCATACATATTTTTAATCATTTGTTGATTAATTATTCATGATTTTTAATGATGTAGGAGTTAATTTTTAATTATTAGTTATATTTTTTTGTATGTTTAAATTATGATTGACCAATTATAATTAGTAAATTATATTTAGGGATTATATACATTTAGAATTAGATTATGTACAGTTAAATAGTTAGATAACATAGTTAATAGTGTTATTGAAATTACTTTAGAAATTGTGTATATTTTAGTTAGAACATATTTTTAGTTTAGAAATTGTATATATTCTAATTTTGTAATTTTTTTTAAATTAGTAAATGTGTTGCAAATATTAATTATTAATTCCCTAAATAGATTTGATTATTGTTTATTTTTATTAAGTAGGAGAAAAAATAATAATGGAACTATTTATAGAATATGGAAATTTCATAAATAGTTTCTCCTATATATTTCAATAAGTATTTAGTGATTTTCTCCTATTTCAATTAACTTCAATAAATAGAATATGAAAATTTTGGAACACCGTAAGTAGATGTATGGTAGACTTCTTTCAAGACGCAATGGATATAAGAGGAATTTTCTTAATGGGGTGGAAGAATTTATCAATTTTGCAAAAACTTAACCAATTTATATACATGATGGTCGAATAAGGTATCCATACTCTAAACATAAATGTGAAAATTTTTTACCTCCTGATGAAGTTAAGGTTGATTTGCATAGATTTGGATTTAAACATGATTACTGGTGGTGGACTGATCATGGTAAGTAGAGACATATAGAAAATGAAGAATCTTCTAGTAGTGCAACACAAGATTTACATGATGCAAGTAATATGTATGAGAACATAGTGTTGGGTACCGATTGGCCAAATGCTATAACTCACTTTAATCGCAATGTAGAAGAGTCTCCAAATAGAGATGCCCATAAATTTTATGAAATATTAGAAGCTATACATCGGCCATTATAGACATGTACTAATCATTCAGAGTTGTCATTAGCAGTAAAGATGTTAAGTATAAAATTTGACTTCAACTTACCATAGAATTCCTTTAACTAGATTATGCAACTTTTGAGACACACTTGCTTGATAACATTATTCTTCCTAACTTTTATGAAACAAGGAAGTTAGTGAAGAATTTAAAATTAGGGCATAAAAAAATAGACTGTTGTTTGAAAGGGAGTATATTATTCTATAAGGATGCTAGATTTGATAGAAAATGTAGAATTTATGATTTGCCTCAATATAAGGAACAGAGAATGAGTTGGAATAGTAAAGAAGTTTCATTCCAGAGAATGTATTATCTGCCCTTAATTCCCAAGTTGCAAAGTTTGTATGCTTTGATAAAGTTGACTTCTTATATGAGATAGCATCATGAAAATCAAAAGGAGTTAGACATTTTGTGTCATCCTTCGAATAGAGAAAGCTTAGAAACAATTTGACCAAAGGTACTTAGAAGGTGATGTCAATGAAGATGAAGAAGAGGATAAAGATGATGATAAAGAAGATGCAAATGATGAATCTAACAAATGAAACTACCATTTTATGTGTGATATGTTAATTTGTTACTTATATATATGAGTGATAAATTACCTTATTTATATTTCAATTTATATAATTGTTTTTTAATTGTCATGTGTGAATATATGAAGATGACAAGCCATAGAGGTTTTAAACGAGAAGGTAGTGGATAGTGGTCATAGGGATGAGGTTCCCTCTATGATTTCCCTAGTAGCAGTTCATCTGTGATTGCCAGCCAAAGGCCCTCCAGTTGTTATTCCTCCTAGCTACACTTTCATGCCAACACTGTGACTAACATCTAGCCAAATGGAGCCACCTGCATAGGTATCAACATAAACATAATCACAGCAGCAAGCTCTATCCCTAGAGATAGCTAGGACATCTTCATAGATGGCAGCCTCCACCTCCTGTAGTACCTATACTTGGTCCCAAGGAGACCATAATGTCATATAAGATGAGATATGTATTTTTAATTAACTTTTTTATTATGTTTATTTAATTTCTTAATGTTAATTATCTTTATTAGTTAATCAGGTTTTTCCCAACCCATGAGCAAGTAGGCATCATACACCACATCATTATGAGCAAGTATGAAGGTGTGTTACCTACATGGAAGAGTATCCCGGAGCCCACCCATATGATGTTATATGTGGAGTTTAGGATAAAGTTTCAATACTTTGTTTATAATTTAAATTTCTTTTTTTTGAGTTGTTCATTAACTATTTGGTGTTTTCCTTATTTTTTAATTACAAAAGTATTGGAAGTGGAACCTTTCTTATAAGAAGAACATGTGGAAGAATTTCAACCATATGGGGTTCAACAAAATGAAAGATATAATAAATGAGGTATGGAAGAAGAGACCCACTCAACTCAGTTGGATTGGGGATGAGGAATGGGAAGGTCTTCTCAAGTATCAGAAGGACCTTAAATTCAAGTCTAAGTTTGAGCAAAATAAGAGAAACAAAGCCATGGATGTAGATGGATAGGGTTCCTCCCTACACACAGATGAATCCTTCCCCACATCAGAGCATTAGATGTGCATAGTAACATTATTTTAAGTTAGTGTTATTACTGTCATTTTAACTTAATATTATTTATGTTTATGAAAATATTCATGTTGTGCCACCTGTAGACATCTTGTACCACCACAGCCACACCCAGAAGGACAACCAATAGGTCTCTCCTTAAGCTACATAATTTTATGTAAATAGCTTTTCTTAACTTGCATTTTTGTTATTAATGAATTGTATATTTGGTAGTAAAAATATTACACTAATTTATATTATCAAATAATTAATTATTTTAATTTGCAAGAGAATTTCAACAAAAGAAAGGAGGACTTGGTGTAGACTGAAGCATAGAGAGGTGAGGGCTCTAGGGACACAACTGGTAATTTGGTGAGGCATCTAATCATGATTTGTGAGTGGACACTGTAAGTAAGATCAAGAAGGGGCAAGTTTATAGTTTGGGATCTGAGGCCATAATGGGGATGGCTGCATTAGCCATTGCAACTCAAATGAAAATGCATCACATGCTACATTGGACCATCTTATGCAAGGTATGACTGAGATGCAGCTATAGATAATTCAATTGCTTGCTTAGATGGAGCACCTCATGACTCAACAGCAGTAGCAGAGACAAAATCTACCACCTTCTCATCTATCTTATCCTCACTCATATTACCATCAGTGCCTTACCTGTACCAGTCGCTTCTACCCTACATGTATCTGCCACTGCCACCACAGTTATCCTAGCCAATGGTTTGACCACCATCAGCCAAAGGTCCTAGACAACTGCAATAGCGAGACACTAAGATCCAAAGATTAATGATCAATTCTTTTTTGACGATCTCGAGATGTAGTTATACTTTCATATTTTCATTTGAATAATAGGTTTTATACATTGATTTGAATAATATAAATTATAAGTTATTTTACTAATTTTATATAAGATCTAGATTGATAAAAAGTTCTTCAATGATCTTAGGTTATAATTATATTTTTATGTTTTTATTTGAATATGTTTCATACATTGATTTGAATAATACAATTTATAAATTATTTTACTAATTTTATATATTTATACCTATTCTTGTGCATTGTATTTTAATTTTTTATTAATAAAAGATTAATTTTTAAAATTTAAACTTAATAAATCTTAAAATCAATTTTTAATGCTAATCAAAATAATTTTAATAAAACTTTAAAATTTGAAAATCAAATAAAATAATACTTTAAAAAATTTTCTTTTTTTTTTCTAACGGATTACTGATGGATTTTGATGATTTTTGGATGGATTTGTTAATTGATTTTTGATGAATTTTTTGACTAATTTATGATAAAGTTTCAACAAATTATTGATTGCTATTCTGACAAAAAATAATTTAAAGAAAAAATGTGACCTCAAAATCCATTAGAAAATTTCGTCAAAAATGTACTTTTGATGGAAAATAATTTATGACCATGGTTTCACAAGTGACCATGTTCCATTAGAAATTCATCATTTCCCACTGATTTTTCATGATTTTTGATGAATTTTTTCTGTCGATAATTGTGCATTTTTTGTAGTGACATTTGCATGCAGGGGCAATGATAGCATAAAGCAAGCTAAAGACAAACAAAATAATGCAACCAAAATGTGACTCATTCAATGCAGGAAAATGTGGGTAAAAGCGGATAAAATATGAGACAATGTAAATTGAAGAGGGGCTATTTTTTTTTATTCATATTGAGCCTCATTACAAAGCTTGGAGTGTGTAAGGGCAACACCAAGCCACACACCCTAACCCTTAGACTAGTGCACAATGAGCTACCAAGGATTATTAGACACTCCCCCTTAAAGAGCATTTTGAACTAATGACCTAGTAACAACAGTAGACATACTTTTTGTAAGTTAATATAAGGCCTTTTCTTTTTGCTCAAGAAGGATTTTATACATTATTTTACATCATTGCGAAGCTAAAAATCCAAGGATTACAATTATATGCTTATCTACTCATACTGAATAAATTACCTTAGTTAAAATTACATAAATAGCCTTAAAATGGGGAAAACAGAAAAAGAGTGCACAAGTCAGATTGCATTCAAATTCATGCTAAACGACCCCCATACTAAACTTAATTTATCCATCAAGTTTTATGTCAAATAGAGTATATTTGCCTACTGAACTAGTGCATAAGGCCAACTTGTGACATCAAGCAAAGTCTCTACAATGTTATTAATTCTTTTACAAACTTCTAATTTCAAAGTAATAACCAAGTTTTACATAGAAAATGAAAATATATTTCCAACTTTCACCATAATAAATGAAATTTTTAATGACAAAAATTCAATAATAAGTGATATTCTTGTCATTGTGATATATATTTGACTTGACATCTAAATGGCTAATAAATTTAAAATAATCCTAAGATTGCACATTTGGGAGTAACCCATAGGATACTTAGAAATCTAATATACACCCAAAATATGGTTTTATTCTATCTAAGTGGAAGTCTAAAGCTAGTAATGCCAATATAGTTTGTACATATAAACAAATGTAAGTTCATAGTGCACTACAAGAAATGGGGCGATTTAGCGACGGTTAAATAGAGGCGGTTAGCCAAACCGCCTCTAAATAACAAATATAGAGGCGG
>JANHAO010025006.1:0-11463 GCA_026873985.1 Saraca asoca
TTCAACAAAATTAGGCCACCTAATTTTTCTTCATTCAAATTTGGCTTCTCCAAATAAAAATGACTTTACTCCATTTTAACATATACTAATGTCTTACATGTTTTGCATAATTATTATGTACATATCAGACTATTATATATTTATTATTTATAAATATTGCATTATTTATTATTATTCATACATATTACAGATACATATACTTATTATTTTTATAAATATATATTACACAAAAAAAATGATATGATCAATATTTATGTTTCACAATTACTTGTATATAGAAAAAATGCATATTTACATATATATAACATTATCTATTTCAAAATGTATATTGATTTGATTTAAATTAAACTATATGTATTATTATAATTAATAATAATGAAAATATATTGACTTTTGCATAATTATTTCGTGGAAGTTAAAACAAATAAATTTAAGATTTCTCATAAATTATGAATTATGTGAATTTCGCATCATTAATTCATTTTTAATGACTTTAAAAAATTTATGTACAATATAGGTTAACCTTTTATTATATATATTTATAAATATGAAAAAACATCAATTGATCCGATCATTCTATTTGGCTGGTTAAAGTGATCCAATCTGGATGTTGTCATTTTGTCTGGTCAATGATTGGCCGAGTTTTAAAACATTGATTTATCTATATGGTACCACACGCTAAGACACATAGAGACCCACTAATTGAGCTAGACGTTTTGTGGTAATGGGCCTCAAAGTAAGGGGCCTTTTTTTTATACTTTCTAATTTCTTCATGGTTCACTACCTTAGATGTAATGGGCCTCATGACAAAAAAAGAACTAATGGGCCTCAGAAGTAAACCTTGGACTCTTAGGTTTTGTGCTAATGAAAACTAATTAAAATCATGCAAAGCAAATCCTAACTTTCATTTTTGAATGGCCCATGTATTAATCCAATTTTGAATTTCTTTTTACTCAGAAAAAAATGTCAAAAGCCCCTTTCAATCTGAGGGTGATTGTATTTTTTTCCTCTCAATTTTAAAAACTTGAAAATGTAGTCTTAAACTATATAAAATTTTATAATACACACTTCATTTATATAATTAATTATTTTATTTCATTAGAAAATTTTTTATATTTTTTTAAACAAGTATCACAATATTATTGAAGGTTGATTTATTATTTTTTTAATATGATTTTCAATTCATTTCCATGTTGTATGATTAATGAAAATTAAATTAGATGTTAAAAATTTTAAATAAATACTTAAAAATAAGTTTAAAATTATGTAAAAAAAAATTGACATTACAAGCCAACATACAATAGTATTATGATATTTATTTAAAAAATTAAAAAAATAAGTAATTAAATAAAATAGTTAATTAAGTGAACTTTTGGTGTTAATTCCAATATTTTCTAAATGTTAGGACTTTAAATGAGTTTTCTGCAATTTTTTAAATGAGTTTTCTGTAATTTTTTTCTTGATATTCAAATGGCATGGCATAATGATTGTTATGGGTATTTTTAGAACCATGCAAATGGGCTGACAAAAGCCCAACAGATAAAATCCAATTGATAAAAGACCAACTTGAGGTTGCTAGACCCAGATCGCCAAAGTACAAGCTCAAGCCAATGTTGGGCAATAATGCTCACAATAACCTTAGGTCGATTACAACAAGCTCTAACTTGCATGACGAAGCTCACTTGTTGTGGTTAAACCCAAGGAGGGATTAACTTACGGATATCAACTTGCATGGCCAACTTATAGACGCCAACTTGCAGGAATCAACTTGTAATTAGTTTATTATTTTTTCTTTTTTGGAATATACTAAGATTGTACACCTCGATAGCTATAAATAAGGTTTAAGATCATTATACAGGAGGCATGAAAAAACATAACTGATACAACCAAGATTAGATACTCTGTAAACACACTCTCAGAAATACAATTATCGTGGACATATGGCTCGACAATCGACTTTTGCCAAACTACATTAAAAACTTCTAGTATCCTTCTTGTTCTTCCTCTCTACATTTCCCTTTCTACCCATCTCTCTTTACATTTACAGATTACAATTTAACTGTCAACACTTTGACACTACAAAGAGGGCCCTATACTGTGTTCTGGTTGATTTTCTTCCCAACTATGATGGTAAGAGGAAGAACTACCAAAAGCAAAAACACTCCAGTTGACCAATTGGAAGTTCATAGACAATAGTAGCAGGAACCAGTCTTTCCTATGGCAAACACTCTTGCTATAGGTATTTCCACTGGCCTGCCCCCCACGACCCACCGCCAACCTACTGCTACCATTTCTAGAACTAATGAAATGCAGATGTGGCACCAACATTAGGAAACATTTGAGAACACAGTAAGAGTGCTAGTTGAGGTGGTTAAAGTGCTGACGTAAGCACAAGCCCTGGGCGAGTAAAAATTGGTCGAGGTCATTACACCTAAAGGAGTCCTTTAACATGCTGATTCAGTTTGCCCCTCTAACTTGCAAGCAAGATTGGAGGTCCACCGAGCTCGCGAGTATCTTGATAATCAGTGATGTGAAGATTCACATCAAGTGGAAAGCTCGAACAAGACTAGTCGGGTGCACACCTTAGATCACTGCTCTCATGACCAGAAAGCAAAAAATAGCCAACAAACTTCCAATCAGAGATCCGAGACACGAGATCCAGTGGTAGATAAACCATTCCAGAGGGTAATACAATTAGAGGAGCACTCTTGAGCTCAGAATAGCTAAGATCGCTGTGAAGAGAAGACTCCATTCACTAGCAAGATAGAGAAGTAGCCTTTCCACTACAAATTAAAAACCCTCACAATATCACAATACAATGGGGATAGTGATCCATATGACCACCTGGATGCATATAATGTACAAATGAATCTTCAGACAACTGATCCGCTAGTTAAGTGTCACGTTTTCCTAGCTACACTGGGAGACATACCTCGAACATGGTTTAAGAATCTCCTAACTCACAGTATTAACAATTGGGAAGAGTGCCAGAGAAGATTCATCAACTAGTACAAAGTATTGAAAAGGTAACTTGCACCATCCTGCCACCTCACGAAGGTCTTTCAGCGGAAGAATGAATCACTGAAAGATTACATCACTTGATTCAGGCATGAAGTCAACAATGTGGAGAATCCATCCAATGAAAGTATCCTAACAACGATCTCAACGGGACACTATAAGGATGGAAAACTATATAAGAATATATATAAATCTTCGGTAAGGGAACTGGGTGAGTTTTATGAGCAAGTTGCCAAACAAATCAGGTGGAAGGAGACCTTTGGCCTAAAGAAGTCTGATCATAAGGATGAGACGAATGGTTCCAAGAAAAATAAAAGAAGGAGGAGTAGTAACCAAAATGGCAAGGACAATTCTGATAACTAGCCTGCAAAGAAGGCCAAAACTGAGTGACCTCAGTACCAAGGTCGCCATGTTAGTTAAAACATTCTATCTAACACTGAAGATAGGATATTTGCAATGGAAAAAGATAAGGAGGATTTTAGGAAGCCCTAACCCTTAAAGACTCCCAACAGGCTCAAGAACAATAGAGATAAGTTTGTGCCTATCATGATGAGATTGGGCATAATACATCAGAGTGCTAAGCACTCAAGGATGCTATTGAGGATCTTGTTAAGAGATGTCGCTTGAAGGACTACATGGTGCGACCTTTGGGGTAGCAACCTCGTAACCCCAACAGCCCCAGCTCCTTTAATTCCACAAAATATCATACAAGGAGGTTTGAGTTTGGACTAAACTTGGTAATCTTGTACTACACTTCATTTTTCTCAGAGCTCACAAGGCTAGAGACAAGACACTATGTCCAAACTAAGAAAGACTTGGGGACAGAGCTTATTACTTGACAAATTTAAATGGAGCCAAAGTTCCACAAGCTTGGAGTGCTGAACATCTACACTCATACTTTCAATAAATCTCAGCTTACTCTTTTTTATCTTGTAATATTATTCCCTTATATATTTATATTTGCATCTACTAAATTTTTGAATAAGTTTTCAATAGAATTCAAATCTAGAAGTGAGCTCTCGTCCCATTAAAATTAGTAGTGAACTATCACCCCACAAAATTTATTACCAACTAAGGCCCAAGGCTAGTTGAGGTGCTAAAATAAATTTATTGCCAGCTAAGGTACTAAAATAAATTCATTACCAGTTGAGGCCCTAGGTCAGTTGAGGCACTAATGTGCTGAAATAATTTCATTGCCGGCTGAGGCTCTAAGTCAGCTGAGGCATTAAGGCACTAATATAAATTCATTGCCAGTCGAGGTTTTAAGCAATCTAAAGTGCTAAGGCATTAAAATAAATTCATTATCAGCTGAGGCTCTAGGCCAATTGAGGCACTAAGGTGCTAAAATAAATCCATTACCAACTGAGGCTATAAGCCAGCTGAGGCGTTAAGGCATTAAAATTCATTACCTATTAAGGCACATCCATGCAACCAACTTAAGCAACAAGATTGCTATGGCAACCCATTAAGCAACAAGATTGCTGTGGTGTGACCCACTGAGCAACAAGATTGCTGTGGCATGACCTACCGAGCAATAAGATTGCTAACAAAGGTGTAGCTTTCATGTGACTTACTTCTCAGCATCGCATGTGACCTACTATTCAGCACCATATGCATGTGACCTATTACTTGCTGCCATATTCATGTGACCTACTACTTCGAGGTGTAGCTTTCATGCGACTTGCTTGGACACTCTACTCATGCCAGCTGAGGCACCCCAGTGCTCAAACTTATTACTAGTTAAGGCATTCCGGTGTTAGAATTCATTGCCGACTAAGATGAATTAATGTGATCGATTAGTCATTCAACTTATTTAATATTTATTAAGCTGTGATTTGTATGAATCTAGTCATGTTAGGTTGCATGTTATCTTTTGTGATTTACTGAACATTTGATCTATCATGCTTGGAAGAGCAAAAATATTATGTAGAATTCATTACAAAACCTTTTTTAAGTGAGGTAAATTTACACATGAAGATTCGAAAATGCAAGATCAAAATAAGCCTACAACTATCATATCCTAAGGGGAAGGCTGGCTTCAAAGAACTAAATCACGGTGAGCTAGAAGATCAACAAGTAAATTGATTGCTTAAGCTTTTTCTTGTCCTTCTCCTAAGCTAAAAGCTCTTCCTTCAGCCTTATTAACCCCAGAGCACTCTAAAAAATTGAATAGGAAGATCACCTTGCAAGGGAGCAAAAGAACAAAGGTGAAAAAGTTGAATTCATCAGCACTGCCATGAGAAGGATATGAAATATGTACAAAAATTTTTAGGATCTTCAAAGAGGAATTGTCCATGGGAGCTTCCTATGCAATAGGCCATATATGCCTCATCTGAAATCTAGATGATTAAGAATATGGGGAGCTTAGCCAATGCATCCATTAGGTCATTCTATGAAACAAGAAAGAAGGTTTGCCACACCTTATATAGATTAGTTTGGTTTCATTGATAAATCTAGAGACTGGACAATTACTCTCGATCTAATAGTCTAGTAGATAGCAAGGTTGCCATCCAACGGCTATGAAATGCACATTAAAAGCATGGCCTACCGTAGATAAAATCATGGAACAAAAGTCTAAAATGATAGCACTGTGATTACAAGTGCAAGCTTTTGCCAGCAAACTACAAGTCCCAGTGTGTAGAATGAACTGAGAGCTAGGGGCTAATATTTTAGGTATTTTTGGAACCATGCAAATGGGCTAGCAAAAGCCTAATAGACCAAATCCAATTGATAAAAGACTAGCTCAAGGTCGTTGGACCCAGATTGCCAAAGTACAAGCTCAGGCCAATGCTAGGCAACAATGCTTACAGTAACCTCAGGTCAATTGACAACGAGCTCTAGCTCGCAGCACGAAGCTCACTCGCTATGGTTAAACCCAAGGAGGGACCAACTTGTGGATATCAACTTGCATGGCCAACTTGTAGATGTCAACTTGCAGGAACCAACTTGTAATTAGTTTATTATTTTTCCTTTTCTAGAATACACTAAGATTGTACACTATAACAACTATAAAATAGGGGTTAAGATCATTGTATAGGAGGCATGAAAAAATAGAACTAATATAACTAAGATCAAATACTCTATAAACACACTCAGAAATACAACTATTGTGGATGTAGGGGTTGACAATCAACTTTAACTGAACCACGTTAAAAACTTCTAGTGTCCTTCTTGTTCTTCCTCTCTACATTTCCTTTTCTACCTATCTCTCTTTACATTTAAAGATTACAGTTTGGGATTTCAAGAACTTCTCTGGTTGACATAATTCGACTATCAACAATGACCAAAAAAAGAATTGGGCTATGCATAAAGAAAAAAAAAATTCAACAAAGGCTAAAGTTTTTAATATGAATTTTCAAGGCATTATCTTTTAGAAAAGCAGTATTTAATAAAATCCAATGCTAAGTAAGTATTCAAGAATGAACACGGGTTCTACAATAAAGGCAATTCCAATGAGCTTCAAGCCATGGTAGAAGATATGCTAAATGGTAATTATGGGAGCATGAAATTTTAATGATACACTCTTCTGGTTGGAAATCTTCTAAACAAATAGCACACACTTTTCTCGTTTTTTTTATACCTGTTTAGACGTAATAACCATCATCTTCAATAATTTTAGACCTAACCTTACTTTCTTTTTCTTGATAGTGTTCTCCTTGCCTTTTCCTTCATTTGTTGGATTGTAATTTGATCATTAGTACACATTTGCTAAATAATCATTTAACCACCAAATTTGAGCTTGTGGTAATATATTTATACTAGTGTTTAATGAATTGCACAAAACTGACCTATTTGATTATCATCTTATCTCGACTCTGATTTAATTCATGGTTCAAATTGGAATTAACGGTAGACTTGTATTGAATTGGTGAAAATCAGGTAAATCAAAGTCAAATGTAAAATCCATCCCAATTTAACAAAATCAATTTGACTGAAACTACAACATTATTTACTTGAAATGCATGTTTCGGGATTCATACCTCCTAGGCGGTGAAGGAATAAGCACCAACCAACCACTAAAACAATCAATTGAATCATGACCCATAAGCTTTTTTATTTGTCATTAGATTAGTTTTTTAGAACATTAACAAAATCAATTTGATTGAAAATGCATGTTCTAAGATTCAAACCTCCTACATTGATTGTTCTAATGTTGTCTTGCTACCACAATCTCTCGAACACTTGTCAATCTTCATTGACCATGGTGTACCATTTGTTTGCTGATTGCTCATATACCACAACACATCATGTGATTTTGGTTGACAATCATTCCTTTAGGATTATCACTGACTAAAACTCACAAACAATATATGACCTAAATTCTTCCACAATCATCTACTCTTTTTATAAAATGTATGAGTAAATCCTAATTCTCATAAATTTAACACATTATTTTCTTCCCCATGATTGCTATTAACTTGGCCATAAAGGTGTGTATAGTAAGAATTTTAATGATTTTAAATATTAATTTCATTGGTCTTAAAAGAGTTTTAATTTACTTAATAGAGAAATTCTAGTTACATTGTTGTATTCATTAAACATTGAATTATAAATAAATGATTTCAATGTTATAAATAAAATTCATTTTTAGTACCCATCAATAATAGGTTTTGTACTTGAATGTGGGTAAAAGTTTATGAATAGGATGTAGGTTACTCTAACCAGTAGTATTCCTACATTGAAGATTAAAGGCCTTGGACTATTATATAAATACATTCATTAGTTCTACAAGTAAGATATGCAAAGATATTGTTTGACTGGAAGTAATAAGTTAATTAATTACTGAAAATTCTCATATTTATATTATTATTTTATATCTCTTGACTTATATTGAAGATGACATGCCTCATATATATGGAAAGTCTAATAACTTATAGAAAAAGTTCGTGACCAATGGAGATAGTTCATGACTTAAGAGGAGATTTATACCTTATAATAATTAGGAAGAAATACTATCCTAAAGGAGGTATTATGGAATTGCATATCGTATTCCTATGGTAATATCCGGTAACCTACTTTGATTATTTCTTATATTATTATCTACTTTATTATATATATATATATATATATCAGAATCTATTATTTCTTACAAGTGATCAAGCCTCAACATGATATATAATTCTTGTATAATTTTGTGATTAGGTTTTTTCTTTATTAATTACCTATAATGTTGTTTGTTCTAAATTGCAAAATCCTTCATGAGTAATGCAATTGCTATGTTTTATTCTTGATTATATATTTTGTTTTCAAATTGTGTAGTAACTTTATTATTGTTTCATATCAGGCTAAATCCCTAATTGGTAATGGGGATATATGAGAATTTCGATTTTATATTGTCTAGTTTTATTATTGTTTCATGTTGAAAAATCCCCAATGGGTAATGTAGATATATGTGTATTTTGATAATTTAGTAATTTTATTATCATTTTATGTGTCACAAAATCCCCAACAGGTGATATGGATATATGTATCTTTTAATTATTCTCATGAATTCCTAACAGGTAAGTGAGAATTATTAAATTTTCTAAAAATCTACTTTTCATTATCACAAATCCCTAATGGATAAGTGATTATTTCAAAGTAATGTAAATTGAGAATTTCTTTTCTTATGTCTAGTTGTGGATCTATATTTGTTGATCTTTTCTAAATTAGTATATTGGATAGTACTGATTATGTGGATTAGGAGTAAAGAGTTGATATGCTCTTAACTTTACATGATTGTAATTAATTTATATACAATTATATTTCAAGGAGTTTATCTAATATAATATACATATATCAAAACATATATTTATATATATATATTAAAACGAAATTGATAAAGAAGTCAAATAAAATGTTTATAAAATATGCTAAGATATATAATTTTTATGTCATTACAACTAATTGTCTCTAGAGCATTAATACTAATAATCTCCCACTTGACCTAGAATTAATCACCCTTGTATCTTATCCTCATTCTTTCTAAATGAAGCTCAAGCTTCTACTAGGACAAAGGCTTAGTGAGGGGATCAACTACACTTGTTATCTGCGAGAACAATTCTATTCTTATGTCATTGTACTTAATGATTTCTCTGATCATATGGTAACACCTTATGACATATTTGGATCTTTGATAAGACTTTGGCTCCTTAGCTTATGATATATGATTAACAATGTTAGGAATTACCCTTGGTTCAGTGATGAACTTCATTATCCAAATAGTTTCCTTGGTTATTTTTGAAGCTACAAGGTATTTGATTTTAGTTGCAGAATCTATTGTGGTATCTTGTTTGAAACTTTTCCAACATACAACACCTCAATTAAGAGTGAATACAAATCTTGACTGTGATTTGTAATGATCCTGATTTGACTTAAAACTTGCATCTGTGTAACCTTTGATTCTTAAGTTAGGGTATCCTTTATATATCAAGAACATATCTTTTGTTCTTCTCAAGTACTTAAGGATGGCCTTAACTACATTCCAATGACTTTCACCTGGATTGGCTTGATATTTGCTAGTTCCACTTAGTGTATAGGAGACATTTGGGTGTGCACATAGCATGGCGTATATGATTGATCAAATTACCAATGCATAGGGAATTTCATTTATGCGCTTCCATTCATCTTCTATCTTAAGACATTATTTCTTATACAATTTAACAACATGTGATCTGGGTAAAAGCCCTTTCTTAGGTGTTGATGTTGGATTTTGGTTCAACCAGAATCCAACCAATAGAAGAGGTTTTTTTTAGGACTCAAATTGTAATCTGGTCATTATCACAACAAATATAAAATAGAAAACTAGAAAAGGAAGAGGAGCAGTGGGGAACACAACTTTTAATGTGGTTCGGCCAAATTCGGATAGAACTGGACCCTATGTCCATGATAGTGTTATTACTTTTGAGTAAATTTCTACAAAGCTTCAATATAGCAAATTGTGCTTGGTTGCTTACAGAGTGCTCCTTCCTCTTATTTATAGAGGGGAGGAGGTTACAATAGTGATTTTACAAGTTATGAATATGTAACATCATGCAGTGTATGTACAAGACAAAACATATCCTTCAATTCGGCTCCTGCAGATTGCTTTTTGCGAGTAAGACCCTTGTCTATTGGGTGTGACGTAAACTTATTTCCCAGTGAGTTTCTAGCTAGAGGTCACACTTCATGAACCAAGTCCTAGGGTCACTACCTACCTTAGCAAGGTGGAGCTTGATTACAGCATAATAAGCTCATGCAGAGTCAGCCACTGTACTCACATACCGTGGCCTAGTGTCTTCATCTTCGACGAGCTAGTCCTTTTGGACTTATCTTCTACTCAACCTTGTGAGGTCAAAATTTACCTACAACATAAGCCCCCTAACTCTTAGCTCACTTTGCATGCTGGGAATTAAACAATCTTGCTAGCAAAAGGCCTTCTTCATAGATCATCGTCCAATCAAGGTTCTCAGTCATCTTGTTGTTTTCTCTTTAGTAGATAATTCTTTCCATCGTACGTGTCCTATATCCATTGACACATTTGCCTCGTTTTCTCTTGAGGCAGTTAATGAGAGTGGTTGGGTGTTCTTCTGAACCTTTAGTGGGATCAAAGTTGCTCCTATTTAAGGTGGAGGAAGTCCTCTTTCTTTCTTCTCAGAGAGATAAGATGGGAACTTCAAACGAGTCCTCTGTACCTCTGGCATTCTATTTTTTTAGTGAGGTGTGCATAGTCGATTGTATAGAAGCCTTTAAGGGCAATCCTTCCCTGAGGACGAGAAAAGATCTCTTACAGATCTTAGATTATTTCCTCTTAGTGATGCTAGGAGGATGTGCTTTTTAGTCATCCCTGTCGATTTTCCCTAAATCTGCTGAGCTGGATAGAGAGCTGAAAAGGAATTATGAGCCAAGAGGGGCGGCAAGGGAAAGAGTTGAAATTAAGCATATCCACAGGTCCTTCTGCAGATTGGGGCCCTTTTTTGGGGCGCCAATCTTTCTTCCAGTATATAGGCTAGATTAACTTGTATATGATCTTCTTGATGTAAATG
This sequence comes from Saraca asoca, assembly GCA_026873985.1. Taxonomy (NCBI): domain Eukaryota; kingdom Viridiplantae; phylum Streptophyta; class Magnoliopsida; order Fabales; family Fabaceae; genus Saraca; species Saraca asoca. The sequence goes on from JANHAO010025006.1 coordinate 11,022, forward strand.
TACCTCGTTGAGGCCTTTAATGAATGAACTTTTTCTTTGTCATTTTTGCACATTTCTCTTCAAATATTTTTCATACAGATAACAATGTAAAATTCAGCAAGCCATAATAAAATGAAACATTTGAGTGACTAATCGGCCATGCTACTTGAACAATGATTTTGCATGTTAGAGTATTGATGTGCACAAACTTGTTGTACGTTTTAAAATAGCCACAAGCGCACGGTGTAGGTGTAGTACAAAACCGGTGAATACGGGTTGATTCCTCAGGGAAGTTTCGTTTCTTTTTAATTATCGAAATCTTTACAGCTCAACTATCCAGATAGATTGATGAATAAAAGGAGTAGTAGAAAAATAAATAAATAATAAAGGATGCTTTATGAAATAAAGAAGGCAAAGATGTAAACTAAAGAAAAGTATTAAATGCAGAAAGGTCTAGGATTAG
>JANHAO010025007.1:0-7500 GCA_026873985.1 Saraca asoca
AGTATCTAGGACAAAAACACAATTTTAAAGCAAAAGACACTAAGAAAATATAAAACACTAAAAAAATAAACCAAAAACTATCCTATTTTTATGTTCTTTTTCCCATTCATCACCCAGCTAGCAGGCCAGTGCTCTCGGGCTAGCAGGCCAGCATACCCAACATGCCAGGTAGCAAGCCTGGCTTAGTAAGCCAGCACACCCGGCATGCTAGGCAACAAGGCCGGATTGGCTGGCCAGCATGATCGACATACCAGGCAACAATCCTGGCCAGCAAGCCAGTGCGCCCAGGTTGGCAGGCCAGCATGCCAGCTATGCCATGCACCAAGCCCACTTTGGCAAGCCAGCATGCCTGACATGCCAGGCAGTAAGCTCGACTTGGTAGGCCGGCATGCCCGACGTGCCAACCTGTAAGGCCAAATTGGTAGACCAGCATACCCGATGTGCCAGGTAACAACCCCGACATGGCAAGCCAGCAAGCCCGACAAGCCAGGCAATAAAGTCGGACTGGTAGGCTAGCATGCCTGTCATCCCAAGCAGTAACCCAACTTGATAGGCCGGCATGCACAATGAGCCAATTAGAAAGGCTAGATTGGCAGACCAGCATGCCCGACATGCTAGGGGGCAAGCCCGACTTGGCAGGCCAGCATGCTTAACGTGCTAGGCAGCAAACCCAACTTGGAAGGCTAGCATGCCCGGCATGCCAGGCAGTAAGGCCAGATTAGCTGGCTAGCATGCCCGACATGCCAGGCAACAAGCTCGGCTAGCAGGCCAGTGTGCTTGGGTTAGCAAGCAGCATGCTGACGTGCAAGGCAGTAAGGCCGAATTGGTAGGCCAGCATGCCCCACGTGCTAGGCAGTAAGCTCAACTTGGTAGGCTGGTATGCTTGATGTGCCAGGTAGCAGGGTCGGACTAGCAGGCCTACATACCTAAAATGCCAGGTAGCAAGCCAGCATGCTCGACAAGCCAATCTACATGCCTGACTAGCAGGCCAGTGCACCCAGGCTGGCATGCTAGCATGCTCAACGTGCTAAGCAGCAAGCCTAACTTGGTAGGCCAGCATGTCTTGTGTGCAAGGTAGTAAGGTCGGAATAGCATGCCAGCATACTCGACGTTCCAGGTGGCAAACCTGACTAGCAGGCCAATGCACTCGAGCTGGTAGGCCTAACATGCCCAACGTGCCAGGTAGCAAGCCCAACTTCGCAAGCGGTCATGCCCAACATGCTAGGCAGTAAGGCCAGATTGGCGGGCCAGCATGCCCGATATGCCAAGCAGCAAGCCCGGCTTGGTAGGCCAGCATGCCTGATGTGCCAGGTAGCAAGGCCAGGCTAGCAGGCCAGCATGCCTGACATGCAAGGTAGCAAGCCAGTGCACCTGGGCTGGCAGGCCAGCATGCCAGACGTGCCAGGCAGAAGGCCCGGCTTGGCAAGCCAGCATACTTGATGTACCTAGCAGTAAGGCTGGACAGGCAAGCCAGCATTATCGACAAGCCCGATAGGAAGCCTGGCTTGGCATGCCAGCATGCCTCACGTGCCAAGCAGCAAGCCCGGCTTGGCAAGCCAGCATGCCCGGTGAGCTAGGCTATAAGCCTAACCAATAGGCCAGTGCGCACGAGCTGGCAGGCCAACATGGTCGATGTGCCAGGTAGCAAGCTTGACTTAGCAGGCTAGCATGCCCCACATGCTAGGTAGCAAGGCCGTATTGGCTGACCAGCATGCCTAACGTGCTAAGCAGCAAGCCCGACCAGCAGGCCAGTGCGCTTGGGCTAGCAGGCTAGAATGCCAAATGTGCCAGGTAGCAAGCCCAGCTTGGTAGGCAAGCATGCCTAACGTGCCAAATAGCATGCCTAACTAGTAGGCCAGTGCACCTGGGCTGATAGGCTAGCATGCCCGATATGCCAGGCAGTGAGGCCAGACTAGTAGGCTAGCATGCCCGATGTGCTAGGTAGCAAGCCTGAGTTAGTAGGCTAGCATGCCTGATATGCCAGGCAGCAAGCCCCGCTTGGCAGGCCAGCATGCCTGATATGCCAGGCAGCAAGCTGAACTAGCAGGCCAACATGCCCAATGTGCCAGGCAGTAAGCCCAACTTGGCAAGCCCACATGCCCGACGTGCCAGGATGGTAGGCTAGAATGCCCGACATGCTAAGTCGCAGTCCCAGCTTGGCAGGCTAGCTTGCCAAGTGAGCCAAGCTGCAAGCCCAATTAGCAGGCCAATGTGCCCAGGCTGGCAGGCCAGCATGCTCTATGTGCCAAGCAGTAAGCCCGACTCGGTAAGCTAGCATGCCAGATATGCCAAGTAGTAAGGCTAGATTGGCTGGCCAGCGTGCCTGATGTGCCAAGTAGCAAGCCTAGCCATCTGGCCAATATGCCCTAGCTAGCAGGTGAGCATGCCAGATGTGCCAAGCAGCAAGCTTGGCTTGGTAGGTTAGCATGCTTGGCGTGTAAGGAAGTAAGGCTGGACTGGCAGGCTAGCATGCCTGATGTGCCAGGCAGCAAGCCTAGCTTGGCAAGCGAGCATGCTCGATGTGCCAACAGCAAGGCTGGACTGGCAGGCCAGCATGCTCGACGTGCCAGGCAGTAAGCTTGGCTTGGCAGGCTAGCATGCCTGACGTGCCAGGCAGTAAGCCTGGGCTAGCAGGTTGGTATGCCTGATGTGCCAGGTAGTAAGCCTAGCCAGCAGGCCAGTGCCCCCGGGCTGGTAGGCCAGCATGCCAGACGTGCCAGGTAGCAAGCCTGACTTGGTAGGCCAGCATGCTCGATGTGTTAGATAGCAAGGCTGGACAGGCAGGCTAGCATGCCTGACATGCCAAGCAGCAAGCCCGACTTGGTGGGCGGGCATACCTGACGTGCCAGGCAGTAAGGCCAGACTAGCAAGCTAACATGCCCGACTTGCCAAGTGGCAAGCCTGACTTCGCAGGCCAGCATGCCAGACGTGCTGGGAAGTAAGCCTGGCTTGGTAGGCCAGCATGCTTGATGTGCCAGGAAGCAAGGCTGGACTGGTAGGCTAGCATGCCTGATGCGACAGGTAGTAAGCCCGGCCAGCAAGCTTGTGCACCCGAGCTAGCACCCTAGCATGCCCGATATGCCAGGCAGCAAGCCCGACATGGTAGGCTAGCATACTCGGTGTACTAGGAAGCAAGGCCAGATTGGCTGGCCAACATGCCTGATATGCCAGGCAGTAAGCTTGGCTTGGCAAGCCAACATGCATGATGTGCTGGACCGCAAGGCCAGACAAGGCATCCTAGCATGTCCGATGTGCCAGGCAATAAGCTCAGCTCGGCAGGCAGGTATGCCCGACGTGCTAGGAACCACAAGGCCGGACAAGCAGGCCAACAAGCCAGATGTGCTGGGTAGCAAGTCCAACTTGGCAGGTCATCATGACTAGTGACCCAAGCTGCAAGCCTAACCAGCAGGCCAGTGCACCAAGCGGGTAGGCCAGCATGCCAGATGTGCCAAGTAGCAAGGTCGGATGGCAGGCCAGTATACCTGACATGCCAAGCAACAAGCTCGACTAGCAGGCCAGTGCTCTCGGGCTAGCAGGCCAGCATGCCCAACTTGCCAGGCAGCAAGCCTGGCCAATAGGCCAATATGCCCACACTGGTAAGCCAGCATGCCAGACAAGCCAAGCAGTATACCCAGCTTGGCAGGCTAGAATGCCCAGCATGCCAGGCAGTAGGCCCGACCAATAGGCCAGTACACCCAGGCAAGTAGGCCAGCTTACCAAACATGTCAGGCAACAGGCCTGAACTACAAGCCAGCATGCCCGATGTGCCAGGTAGCAAGCCCGACTTGGTAGGCCTACATCCCCGGTGTGCCAGGTTACCAGGCCGGATTGACTGGCCACCATGCTCGATGTGCTAGGCAGTAAGCCCGGCCAACAAGCCAGTTCACCCCTGCTGGCATGCCAGACATGCCAGGCAATAAGCCAGCTTGGTAGGCAAGCATGCCCAACATGCCAAGCAACATGCTCGGCTAGTAGGCCAGTGCACCCGGGCTGACAGGCCAACATACCTGACATGCTAGGTAGTAAGGCTAGACAGGTAGGCCAGCATGCCCGATATGCCAGGTAGCAACCCCGGCTTGGCAAGCTGGCATGCCCGACGTGCCAACCTATAAGGCCGGACTGGCAGGCTAGCATGCCTGACGTGCTAGGCAGCAAGCCTGGCTTGGCAGGCCAACATGCCTGATGTGCCAGACAGCAAGGCCGAATTGGGAGGCTAGCATGCTCGATATGCCAGGCAGCAAGCCCTACTTGGCAGGCTGGTATGCCTGACGTGCCAGGCTGTAAGGCCAGACTGGCAGGGCAGCATACTTGATGCGCCAGGTAGCAGTTCCAGCTTGGCAGGCTAGCATGCCACGCAAGCCAGGTTGTAAGCCCGATTAGTAATCCAGTGCGCCTAGGCTGGCAGGCCTGCATGCCCTATGTGCCAGGTAGCAAGCCTGAATTGGCAGGCCAACATGCCTGGCATGCCAGGCAGTAAGGTCGGATTAGCTGGCTAGCTTGCCTGATGTACCAGGTAGCAAGCCCAACCATTAGGCCAATGCGCCCAAGCTAGCAGGCCAGCATGCCCGATGTGCCAGGTAGCAGTCCTAGATTGGCAGGCCAGTATGCCCAGTGAGCTAGGCTACAACCCCGACTAGTAGGCTAGTGTGCCCTAGTTGGCAGGCCAGCATGCCTGACTTGGCAGGCCTGCATGCCTGATGTGGTAGGCAGCAAGGCCGGACTGGCAAGCCAGCATGCCTAATGTGCCAGGCAGCAAGCCTGGCTTGGCAAGCTGGCATGCCTAACGTGCTAGCTTGTAAAGCCGGACTGGCAGGCTAGCATGCCTGACGTGCCAGGCAGCAAGCCTAGCTTGGTAGGCCAGCATGCCTGACATGCCAGGCAGCAAGGCTGGCTTAGCAGGCTAGCACGCCTGACATGCCAAGCAACAAGCCCGTCTAGAGTCAGAGATGGCGAAAGTGAAATACCACTACTTTTAACATTATTTTACTTATTCTGTGAATCGGAGGTAGGACATGGCCCTGCTTTTTGGACCCAAGGCCCGCGCGGTGGGCCAATCTAAGCGGAAGTCATTGTCAGGTGGGGAGTTTGGCTAGGGCGGCACATTTGTTAAAAGATAACGCAGGTGTCCTAAGATGAGCTTAACAAGAATATAAATCTCGTGTGAAACAAAAGGGTAAAAGCTCGTTTGATTCTGATTTCTAGTACGAATATAAACCATGAAAGCATGGCCTATCGATCTTTTTGTCCTTCAGAATTGAAGTTAGATGTGTTAGAAAAGTTACCATAGGGATTACTGGCTTGTGACAGCCAAGCGTTCATAGCGACTTTGCTTTTTGATCCTTCGATGTCAACTATTCCTATCATTGTGAAGCAGAATTCACTAGGTGTTGGATTGTTCACCCACCAATAGGGAACATGAGCTAGGTTTAGACCATCATGAGACAGGTTAGTTTTACCCCACTGATGATGGCGTCGTGATAGTAATTCATCCTAGTACAAAAGGAACCGTTGATTCGCACAATTGGTCATTGTGCTTGGTTGAAAAGCCAATGGTGAGAAGCTACCATGCTTTGGATTATGATTGAATGCCTTTAAGTCAGAATCTGGGCTAGAAGCAATGTGCATACCCGTTGCCCACTTGCCGACTAGTAGTAGGGGCCCCCAGCCCCTAAAGGCACGTGTCATGGGTGACCCCCGCACGACGGACAAGGCCCGCGGGATGCCCTTAAACAATTCCCACCGAGTGACGGGTAGAATCATATACAAATGACTTCAATACGCGACGGGGTATTGTAAGTGTCAGAGTGGCCTTGCTACCATGATCCACTAAGATTCAACCCTTGTCACTCTGATTTGTCCCTCCCTTCCTTGCCCCTCCCCTATCCGATTGATCAAATGAAAAAATTCTCTAAGTCTCGAGATTGCGGAGGCTAACCGATGGGCTGTGGCTGACCCCCCCGAACCACTAACACCGAAGGCCTCCCCGCCACCCCACAGGAGACAAAAGTTTTCCTACCCTAAAGGATGGCATGGTTCACAACTTTGAGGACCTGCTGTGAGCCCCCGGTTAGGGAAAATGGGCTTTATGGATGCGACATGACCACCAAGGCAGGGACCCGTATTCCTTGTGGTGACCGACATACAGGAAAGCAAGCCAGGTTGTAAGCCAGATTGCTACAATAGTAGGCCTGCATGCCAGATGTGCCATGCAGTAAGGCTAGCATGCCCGACATGCCAGGTAGCAAGGTAGGATTGACAGGGCCAGCATGGCCGGCATGCCAAGCAGTAAGGCTAAATTGGCTGGCTAGCTAACCCAGATTAGCACGCGAACATGCCCAATGTGCCAGGTAGTAAGCCTAGCTTGGCAGGTCAGCATGCCCGACATGCCAACCTGCAAGGCCAGACAGGTAGGCCAAAATGCTTGAGGTGCCAAGCAACAAGGCCGAACTAGCAGGCCAGTGTGCCCGACGTGCCTAGCAGTAAAGGCCAAATTGGTAAGGCAGCAAGGCTGACTTGGCCAAGTACCATGTAACGACGTGCTACGCAGCAAGCCTAGCATGACCAGGTAGCATCTAGACATGCCAAGCAGCAAGGCAAGATTGGCCAGATAACATGCCCGACGTGCCAAGTAGCAAGCTCGGCTTGGCAGGCCAGCATGCCTAGCGTGCCAGGTACCAAGGCCAGATTGGTCAGCCACCATGCCCGACGTGCCAAGCAGCTAGCCAGGATTGGCAGGCCAGCATGCCCGACAAGCCAAGCAGTAAGCCCAGCTTAACAGGCTAACATGCCTAACGTGCTAGGCAGTAAGCCTGACTTGGCAAGCTAGCATGACTGATGTGCCAGGCAGCAAGGCTGGGTTAGTAGGCCAGCATGCTTGATGTGCCAGGCAGCAAGGTTGGATTGGCTGGCCAGCATGCCCGGTGCGCCAGGTAGCAAGGCCAGATTGGTAGGCCAGCATGCCTGACATGCTAGGCAGTAAGTCCAGCCAGCAGGCCAGTGCACCCAGGCTGGCAGGCCAGCATGCCCAATGTGCTAGGCAACAAGCCCGGCTTGGTAGGCCAGCATACCCGACATGATAGATGACAAGGCTGGATTGGCAGCTAGCATGCCTGACATGCTAGGCAGCAAGCTTGACATGGCAGGCCAACATGCTTGGCATGCCAGGCAACAAGGCTGGATTGGCAGGCTAACATGCCCATTATACTAGGTAGTAAGCTCGGCCACCAGGCCAGGGTGCCCAGGCTGGCAGGCCAGCATGCCCAACGTGCTAGGTAGCAAGCCTGGCTTGGTAAGCCAGCATGCCTAGTTTGCCAAGCAACAAGGCCGGATTGCCTGGCCAAGATGCTTGAGGTCCCAGGTAGTAAGCCCGGCCAACAGGCTAATGAGCTCGGGCTGGCAGGCTAGTATGCCTGACATGCCAGGCAGTAAGCCCAGCTTGGCTAGCCAGCATGCTCGATGTGCGATGCAGTAAGCCCAGCTTGGCGCGCTAACATGCCCGAT
>JANHAO010025008.1:0-11459 GCA_026873985.1 Saraca asoca
GTAGAGAACGTGACATTGACGAGGTGACTCATATCATTTCATAATTCAATTTGGATCCCTTAAATAACTTGGTGTAAATTTAGAATGGAAAAATACACATTTATTTTATGAGGTTTTACATAAAAAAAGAGAAGAAAAATTAAGAAAATTCGTATAGACTGATTTTTGCATTTGAAATTATTATAAAAATGCCACATATGCTGTAGACTGATTTTGTTCTATAATGCATTTATCATGAGCAGCCAACTACTTTGGGGTGTATTCTCCTTTACGTCAATTTCTTCTTAATGGTATTCGTAGCTACCTTAGCTAGCAGACTTATTGGGCATCCAAGCTTCTAATTAATGCGAACCACACATTTCTCATTCCGGCACTTGCAAAGCTCCACAGGCAAACCCTTTTAGTTCATCTTTAATATTAATGGACACCTATGTAATTGGTGTCTGTCCTCAAGACTTTACCAAAAAGAATGAAGTGAATCATGTGATTTTCCTTCATAAACAACATATCCTCTGCTTATCTTCTTCCTTGAATCTTATGGAAACATGTCATGCAAAAAATCATTAATCCTTTTTTTTAGAGATTTATCCTAGGAGTAATTTTTTTTTATACTACAAGAATGTTGTAGACCTAGATATTATGATTAATAAATTATTAATTTACCGGAAGATATTCTTAATAGATAAATATTATTGTATAATTAATTGATTAATAATTAGTTCAAAATTAGATACATGTGTAAAATCGACAATAATTATGAATCGATTTTAAATGATAACGACTTTGTAACTATAATCACAGAAATCTTAATCACTCTACGTTTAAGCACATAGTATCACAAAATCAATTGACTTTTTTTAATTTTATTCTTATTGTTTCTGTAGTGTTATTCGGATATTTCCTTCTTATGACAGCTGAATATCCATTAATGTTGGTACGAGAATTTTGTAGATAGAATTAGGCGAAGAAAAAACTCAAGATGGACAATGAGCATCAACCATGACCTAGAATGCTAATGAAAGTGGGTGGGGTTAGGTGAGTGTTTTAAATGCCAAAGCAGATTGATCTAAGGCCCTTCAATGAAGGGTTGTGTCTCCAATTACCCCAATATAGGAATCTACATTAATAGCAAGTGCTTTTTGATAAATTTCCCATAACTACCAGTTTAGCCCTATGCTTTACTTGTAATAGCTTCCAATTATGAATGGAGTAATCTTGTTTCCAAGAAAGCTGATGTGGTCCACATATATCAGGAAGACTTGCTTGAGGACCATTTAATTCAACGATTATAAATGCCATTACCAGTAAGGCGAATTCTGGAGCCCCATTATTAATTAAGCACATGCATCTTTGCAACTTGAAGTTGAAAAGAGGTAAGAAACTCCGACAGAAATGGACAAAAAAGGGTCCAGTTTCATCAAAACTACAGGAAAAGGGGAGCGACATGATTATGATCTTATCCATATATATTATCTTAAATTATAAAATTATGATTATTAATATCCCCTAATGGAGTAGGATATAAAAACAGACTTAAGATACAAAGAAAGTAGCTTCAATTCTTCAGGATAGTAATATTCCAAGCAGTTTCTTGGTAAATCAAAACTAATGCTGACAATTTAAATTCCTCTGTGCCACCCTACCCTTCACGTCAATCCAATTTCCTCATGCTCACCAATCAAGGTAGTGCATACTGAATCAAGTTACATAAGATAGTTACAGACAGAAAAAAGGAAAGAAAAAAGATAGCAGATCAGGAGCTTTCTATGTTACATTTATTTTATCTCATAACCTGCCATCTAAATATATACATCGGTATCTGATTTAAACTGATCACATTTATTTAGTGGTATTGCGTGTTCAAATTCTGTATTAAGTGCAATTAAGGATAAGGAAGCTTATCTTTCTCTAGTTGAGTACTAGCTGAAACACAAGGGTAATTCCAATTAAGTAACTCTTCAATCATTTGCATTGCAACTCTATCTTCCTCTTCCCTCCCATTTCCAGCTTCAACACCATTAGTTGGTGGTGAACTTGACCTGCCTTTTGGTTCTTGTGGCTGTTTCTTGCCAAGCTCAACCCTCATGACCCAGTTAGAGTCTGAACGTGATCCTGCTCCTTTCTGCCAAACCCCAATGTGAGAATTATCAGAATCTAGCCTCAGGCAAGTGAGAGATGGAGATGGGTCTTTGCAGCACTTCCTCAGCTTTGTGCTCAAGAGCTCAGAGAGTGCCTTTGGAGACAAGAAACTGTGATCACAAGGAGTGCTGGCATCTTCGGGTTGGTTCTTTGGCACAGGGAAATTGGTTTTGGCATTTTGACCACTCATCAAAATGGCTGCTTGGTCATATGCCCTTGCTGCTGCCTCTGCTGTCTCAAATGTCCCAAGCCATATCCTCCTCTTTCTGTGTAAAAAACAGATTGCAAGAGACATAGAGATATCAAAACTCATAATCTACAACAACAACCAAAGCTTTAATGATGTCGTTCATCTATGTCATAAATATTCTATGTATAAATCTGTAACGTTGAAGTATAATACAGAAGAAGTTATTAGAACTAGAAATCTAACAAGAAAATTAAACTGTTTTCCAATAGTTAATATAGAAACCAAGAGATACAGAGAGGAGGTAGGAATTAGAATTTATGAAGGTATTAAAGAAAAGAAGCAGCATTGGATTTAGTATAAGTAGTAAGTAGAGTTGGTGAAATGAGATGATATTATTTACAGTAATGGATGGCGAATTTCTGACACCCAAGAGCCCCACTGGCGCTGCCTGACTCCTCTGAACTTCTTTGTTTGTACCATACTTTCAGTGGCGTTGGTGAGAGAGAGAGAGAGAGAGATAGAGAGAGAAGCGCTTGAGGAATTGCAGACCTAAACCAGACACAGCTTGCAACGTTAAAATGTGATTGTGAGGGTCTTATGTAGTTTTTATGGATTGTCGGTGGATTTTGTCGGAGAGTGGAATTTTGGAACCGTGCGTACAAAATGCAATAAAAGTTTCACCTGCACAAGTTTGATAAGTCCAATAGCTTCTCAACAACTTAGATAAATGAGCAGCAAATGAACAGCACAAATCATCTTAGAAATTTGAAACAAGAAGTATGGTAAGAAATATAATATCAAGTTTGATATAGATATCTTAAACATTTGATGTAAATTTTCTTTAATTTTGATTCAAAATCCTTTAAATTAAGAAATCTGATAAGGTAGATATAAATCAGATAAAGTTTGGTTTTCTCTCTGAGTTTCGCACTTGAAAAAAATGAGAAAATATAAAAATCAACTTAGTTTGAAATAAGGTTACGGATATTTATAATTATTATAATTAACTTTCAAAAAATAATTAACCTTATGTTTTTGAATTGATTCATAGTAATTATCAACTAATAAATCAATTTGTGAATCAATTTATCTATGAATATCATAACAAATGTTCATAACTAAATCGATACATAAATTGAATCATAATATATTGTAAAAAGTCTTAAATCGATTACCTAATCAATTTAGAAAAAAAATCCTAACATACGATAAAAATATTTTTCAAAATTTTTCTTCATGAATTAATTACTGAATCGATGTGAGTAAATTTTCACAGGTTCTTCAATAAATCGACTCTTGAATCGATTCATATAGTATAAAATGATTTTTAAAAAACTTGTACTTTGTGAAAAAATCATTTGAAAACATTGTTTGAAAAATATTTGATTTTAGTTCACCTTCAAGTGGTTTGTTTCTACCTAAATTTTAGTATTTTAAGAAACTTACTTGAATCAAATTAGATTAGAATTCATTTACAAAAGATCCTAGAAAAAATCAATAAACACTAAGTCTAATGTTGAATCTCTTAATATCTTAAATGTCATTTGATCAACTTGCATCTACAAAATAAACAACTATTAGAAATACATAATTAGATTGTGACATCAAATAAAATTATTTTTCAACATTAAAACTAAAGAATGTATGCTAGCAAAGCTAACAAATCTACCACCAAAGAAATGGATTATTGCTAAATTTAGAAGGATGTGAGGTGTGGAGTCCACATATGGATCCTATGTCTTTATCAAGGAATGTGAAAAATAGATTTTAAAATGAAGTATATAGCACAATGCCAAGTCATATCAAAATGTAAATGCACGTAAAATTGCAATAGAAAAGAAAAACCTATACTTTCAATCTATATCAGATTTGGAGTGTAAAATCGCAAAGCCCTTTTCTTCCCTTCTCTTCTTATCTATTTGCTTATGTGCCCTAACCTTGTCATTGACCTCCACTTGCTGCTGCCCACTACTGCCTACCTCCATTTACTGTCATTGATTATCACCACCTACCACTTTGATCATGCCTACCATCACCTATTACTATTAATTAATTAATTTTTTGGCGTTGACAACTCAATTATCAATCAGGACATTTTTTGAAATTTAACAATATTTTAAAAAATATATGAATTAATTAATACATAATATCAAAACACTCCTAAAAATCTTTTTCGTTGAATTAAATATGATAATATAAAATTTTCAAGAATCACATTAATAAGAATCATATTCTTGAAACCGTTAAGATTGCTAAAAATATATAATTTCACAAACCAAATGCCATGTTAGAGTGATAGTTTACCACTTTAGCATAAGAAAGGACTATTAATTGTAGAGTTAAAAGGGCAAGCTTTCTCATCCTTTTCTAATTCCTTAAATGTGTGGCTTAAGGCAAAGCAAAACCATTTACAGATGCAACAATTTAAATATATTCCACGTAACTTTGTTAGTCCTATTACACACATTTTTTATAGATATTTTAGAAAGTCATGACTAAGGTTCTTGTTATTTGACAATCAACATTATGTAATATTTCTATGATTTCAATAGAGCTTTGTTCCGCATCACAATTGGTGACAGTGGTACTATTCTGCCAGCCTTGCAGGCAAGCATGTTGAGCTTTGATGCTACTTGCATCGTGCCATCCAAATGTTGAGCTAGCAATAAGAGTGAAGGTAATCAGCTTAGCAATCCTATTCTAGTGGTGTGGCGCTTGCACCCGAGCCCCTCCATCAGTTTGCAAGTGGTACATAGGGAAGGATTTTTCCTATTAAAGCTTTCTACAATGGTAGTCCTTTTTGCTAGGTTTTTCAGTTTCCTAATTTTTGCAAACCCCTAATCTAGCAAATCCCTTCAACCACGACTTTTGAGATTTTTTGAATGTGTCCAAAATTTTCAAATTTTGAATGATTCCAATATATATCCCTCTTTTTTTCAGTTGCTTCATATTTCCCTTTTTCATTTTTACATTCCATCAGTTCTTTTAAAGAAGATTTGCTTTTCAAATCCTTGTTTTCTACTTGTCTTTTTTCTTTGTTTTTCTATTCATCTTTGTTTTTTATATTGTGCCAACTTTAGTTAATGGAATTTTCTATAAATTGCTACTTTTTTTTTTGGCATTTGTATTAGTGCAATTAAAAGGATTGAGGCTTCTAATCATTATAAGTCACTATGAATGGCTAATCAATAGTATAAGTTTCCTTGGTTTCTACTTTTCTTAGATTGCATTCTGTACTAAAACTTGTAATTCATTTCTCTTATTTTAGTTTCCTTGCATACTACTTTTTCTTGTCATTCTATTTTTTTTATATGTTTTTCTTTAGAAAAATTTCACTAATTTGTTTCTTATAACTTATTTCATCATAATTGCATATGTATCATAAGTGGATTGCAGTTTGATGATGCATAATTATTTCATCACATTTGGTTTTCATTTGTCAAAGAATCTAACTATCATACATACTGCTATCATGCCCCATGTTTCCTCTTTTCATTGTCATAACCTATTACATCCAATAACATTTGACTTGTTCTAGATTTCATATTTTCATCAGAATATTATCTGTGTGTAGTTTACTATATTTTCGATTTGATCTAAGATTGTAAATTGACATTTACTTTGTGAAAGAATCACTTATTGTTGTTTTCTCAATGCACATTTGAATTTAAGCCCAAGAGTTAATAATTTGGGAAAGAAACACTTAAAAAAAATGTCTACATTCCCAAGCGTGTTGATTGAATGTGTATGTATTATGAGAGATTGATAGAACCACTCACACAAATTTTCCTTCTAACTCAAATGTATTACTGGTTTCTTTTGGTTTAGAAAAGGTAACTTGGGATGTATATGTAAGATTTAATAATTTGGGAAAGAAACTCTTTCTTAAAAAAAAAAAAAATCTGCACTCCTTGGTGCATTGAGTAAATGTGTATGTACTATGAAGGATTAATAAAACTATAGACACACAAATTATCCTGCTAACTCATATTATATTACTAGGTTCTGTTGCTTTGGAAAAGGTAACTTAGGATGATAGTTTGCTCTTTGAAACGTACAATAAAAATTAAAATCTTGTATAAGATAATCTAGAAGGATAGAGATATTTTCCTATATGTTATGTTAGGTTTCTTCTTGAGTGCACATCAAACTTAATCTTTATAGGGTCATAGGAATTGAAGTGTTGTATATGCATGTAAACAACATGGATTAATTGTACATGGCATAGATGTTCTTCTTCTTTTTTTTCATTTTTTCCAAGGAGCTTAATGGTTTTTATTTTTAGAATTATAATACCCTTTATATTTTCATGTTGTTTAATCCATAACATATATTAATTGTAAATGGCATAAATCAGTCTCATTGTATTTCTTTTTTAATTCATAAAGGCATATTTGGCTTCTAAATGATAGATAGAGGAAAAGATATTGCTATCTCTTTTGGTCCTATCAATCCTATTAATAAAGATAAAAATAATTGAATTATAGTAGGTCGGGTTATACATCTCTGGTGTGTAATGAAAGTTGACACCCCTTATTTGGTTGATGTTGTTGAGTTTATATTTATGGACAAGTCGTTAACTCCTTCTTTTTTATATCAGTGTGTAATTCATAATAATATTGTTAAGCATAATAAAAATGGCATTTTTTTCTCATCATAGTATTTTCGCAAGACCTCTTTGGTTTGGTATTCTCTAGGTCTCCTATCAGGTATTTGTCATAAAGAATTGATTATGTGTTTTTATAGTTTAAAGTAGGCTTTTAAAATGCTCATTTAGATTTTACTCTTTGTTAAGCAATGAACAGTGTTCAATATCATTGTAAATATTGTTTATGATGGCAAAGGAGGGGTTTACTTCCTCTATGGATACGATGAAATTGGAAAAACTTATATTTAGATAGCATTAACTTTTTCCTATGTTCTAAAGGAAAAATCATGTTAACAGTGACATTAAGTGGCATCACTTCTATTTTACTTCTAGGTGGTTGCACTACTCACTCCTAATTTGTTATGCCAATAGATATCCATGAAGACTTAACATACAACATCAAACAATGAAGTCCTCAAGTAGAATTACTTTGTAAGAATGATCTTATAATTTGAAATAAGGCTTTGATGGTTCACAAGTTATGTTTTAAAGCACTTGACAAATCATTAAAAAATATCTTGCAGTTAGATGAAATATGAAGCCAAGAAATGCCTTTAATGGTAAATCGACAGTGTTTAGAGATGATTTCAAACAAATCTTTTCTATCATCCTTATAAGAAATAAGCTGACATTGTGAATACAACATTAAATTCATCTTACTTATGGGATTTTTGTTGTGTGCTGAAGTTTATAGAGAATATGTATCTAGATTCACTTTCATTAACCCCATCAAAACAGAAGAAATTCCAAAAATTTTCCAATTAGATTTTGAACATTGGTGATAGTAAAGTTAGTGAAGCAAATGATGGCAAAGCTAAAATTGAAATACCAAGTGATTTGCTAATAACTGACTTCTTTAATTCAATTGAAGCAATTGTCTATTCAACATATCCATTGCTAATTGAGAAACATCACATCAAGGAAATAATTCATGGCTCCACTATTCTTGCACCAAAATTAAGTGTGATAAGGTTAACTCTTACATGTTATCATAGATCGATGGACAAGAAAAATAATATCTTAGTGCAGGTTCAATGTGCAAAATAAGCATGGACAAGTCACGTAAGGTTGATTTGCCAGCTCATGAAGTGCTAAATTCTCTTGAATGCTCTAGTTTGCCAAACCACAGAATCAGTTTCAAGGTTGATGTGTCAATTATGCTTATTAGAAACATAGATCAATCATCTAGAATTTATAATGGTACAAGGCTAATTATTACTCAACTAATAGATCATGTCATTAAGGTTAAAAAGTTCTCACTAAGAGTAATGGGGAGCAAAATTTTCATTCCAATAATGGTTCTAAGCTTGACACAATTCAAATGGTCATTCAATCTATAGAGAAGATAATTCCCAATCACTATTTTTATAACATCCCTTATGGGATGAGCCAGACTACCATGAAATAGAATAGAATAAATTGCATGACTAAAAACCCACATTAAAAAAAGACCACAAGGTGGGTTGGACCAAGGTTTTGGGCCTTTTAATGGCCTTGGGACCTGAGCCTATTAGTCAACTAATTAATATGATCTTGTGAGGTTGATCAGCCATGCATGAATAGGTTAACCGTGCACCTTAACGAGCATATATAA
Organism: Saraca asoca; assembly: GCA_026873985.1. Classification (NCBI taxonomy): domain Eukaryota; kingdom Viridiplantae; phylum Streptophyta; class Magnoliopsida; order Fabales; family Fabaceae; genus Saraca; species Saraca asoca. Next base: position 8,572 of record JANHAO010025008.1, read on the forward strand.
GGAGTAGCTGTTATGATGTTTTTCATAACCTTCATTTACAATTGATTAGCTCTCAAAGAGCATTGCTAAGCCAAAAAGGGTTTTAGTTTGTGCTTTTACAAGGGTGTAAACATACATAAAGGTTTTGGCCTAAAAAGATCAAATTTTTTCTTTAAGTTTTTCTTTCCTTCCTTAATATTTGATTTTTTTTATTATTGCAATTTCCCAACAATCAAAAGGTTAGGTCAAAATTAGGGTAAGAGTTCCAATGTTAGATTTAAGAAATTTCTTTTCTACCAAAATCTGTGTGATTTTCTGGTTTTCTTGGCTTCATCTTAATTATTAAAAATTATTATTTTTAAATTAGCCAAAAAATATTTTTGTTTGCTAGGGCATTTAGAAGAAGAATTAGACAACTACCTTCACTTGATAATTAATTAGAATTATTAGGATTGATTGTTTATGTGCTAAGTATATGTATGCTAAGATTGTGATGACTCAATCATAAATCAAATTTAATGTTTTTATAATTAATTATTTGATAAAAGTTAGGGTAATAGTAAGCTATTAAGGTAGGGAATGGTAAGATAAACATAATTAGACACAGAAAGATCTAAAGGATGACTGTGATTGTTAATTGGTACAAATAAGTGGACATGGAAGGATTTATGTGCACTAAGAGATGTATTTATGTGGTCACCCATTGTGATAGGGGACTTGGGATATGTGGTTAGCCATGCCACAAGGTGTCATAGGATTAAATGTAATCAGGCACAATTTATCATAAATGATATGTAAGGTCCAAAAGGACATTTCAATATAAGTTTTCAATTTTAACAGACATCGTTCCTGCCAACGTTCTAATGTGCTAGTATAAATTACTTGTTTGTCTTGTAGGGACAACAATAGTCTTTACTTAATATTATGAGTATGCCATGACAGATTATGCATAATCTTTTAAATAGATCAGTTTTAGAAAAAAAAATATGATTTATGAGCAGAATGACACTTGATTATGAATACAAATATCAATATTATACTTATGTGCATATGCTATACAATTTTCATAATCAAAAAGGTTTTCAACCCAAAAGAAGGTAAAAGCCCTCACTTCACTGAGTACTATAGTTGTATTTACTCTTTATTTTAAACTTTTTTTTCAAATTCTTAGCGTTCTGAACATCCTCATCAAGCATAACCCCCCTTCTACTTACCAGAGATAGAAAACAAGTTTAACATGTGAGTTTATTAAAGTAAAGAACTAACAATCAATTAGGTTAACCTTGTCATTTATAAGTTATGATTGTAAAAACAATTGTCTTTATTTCAATTTATTTAAATTTCCATGACATATAGTTTTAAATTAAAATATGCCCATTATTATTAAATTTATTTAGGTATTTAATAAAAATTTTCAATTGCATAAGAGTTATGAACCATGAGTTTATGAGTAACCTAAAGATTCATAGTTTCAAAAATCAAAATATGATAATATCATATGCAATGTCAATAAATAAAAGTTTAGGAAATTTTCTAGCAAGAGTTGGATTTTATTTTTCAAAGTCAATATTTTATCATGAATAATTGTATATTGCAATTTCAAGAATTAAAATACTCATACATAAGATGGAAAGGAAAACAATGTGATCACAAATATTATATTAAAAAAAGTGTTCCAAAATTTAGGTAGACAATATCAATGTTTTCTAAAATTTTACAATCAAGTATTATGTGTTCTCATATTTCCTTTGAAAATTTTTATGTATAAATTCTGCTTAAATTTGAGTTAATTATTACTTTTTCCATTTTTGGCATTGCAGGCAATAAATTAAATTCAGTAAAGCCAGCAGACCGATGCTAGTTCGTTTGTAATATCCATGTGCTTCTCCATCATTTTAACCATTTGATTGTCCATTTATTAGTAATATGAGTTTTTTGGTCATGTTTGATTTTTTTTTCTGCTACGTGTCAGCTGCATATGAGTTTTTTTCCCGCCCAAGCCTTTACTGCATCTCAGTCTTTTTGCTTTTGGCAGAAGCAAACTTGTGAGATGTAAAGTTGACGTATGAAGTGCTTTAGCTAAACAGCTCAAAAGCTTCCCTCGGGCCAAACACATAAAAAGCAGAAAATGGCAACTAAAAAACAAAATAAGAAATTTGACCAAACACATAATTTATTTACCTCATCCTATGCCCATTTTTAAATGATGTTCCAATTTAAATTAAAAAAATTATTTTATTTATTATTTTTATTTTAATTATATTTATACCATTATAAAATTTATCAATAATTTTAATAAAATTTATTTTATGTGATATAAAATATATATTATATTAATAAATTCATCTTTATTCTAATATTTATTTCATATAATATTATCAAAATTTACTTTTTTTTAATCAAATTTTATATATTTTTTAATATGTTTCAAATAAGAGCACTTATTTATAAATGAATTAAAATCATTTCTATTAATACAAAATGAATTAAATTCTAAAAAATTAATTCAAAGCCTAACATAGAAGGATTTTACTAGCATATACATCAATAAATAATTGGCACGCATACGCATACTTTTTTTATTTGATGTAATTGATTTCATTTTATAGTTGCAATTTTCATTAAAAAAAAAAAGGCTTATAGCATTTTATAGAAAAGTAATAATTGTAGGAATAGATAAATAAGTCCTATGACGAATAAGTAAACATTTTTAAAGGAAAAAAATTTTAATATTAAATATTATAATTTTAACTAATTAATTTATAAATGAAATTTTTTCCCAAAACATAATGAAGATGTATAAAATTTAATTGAGATATAGTGCTTGATGATATTCTAATAAATAAAATGACATATAAAAATAAAATTTATCAATACAACATATTTTTTTAAGTAAGATTAAATAGTTT